>JARQOC010000004.1:306780579-307010579 GCA_033576535.1 Allobates femoralis
AGATAATGCGTAAGCTAGCTAATTAACACAGCAGATCTATGTTTTCCAGCACCTAAAGGTACCGTCACACGCCACTATCTCGGCTGGCGATGTGTGGCGATCTAACGTGTGCGCTCACGTTTTTCATGGTCGCCTCAGATCGCCGATGGCGGCATTACACGCCGCAATTTCGCCCTGAACCTAAGGCGATGTGTCGTTCCGGAAATCACCTCCTCTACAGCGGAACCAATCTTGCCTCATTCCATCCCCGCTTCACATACTGCAATCTCAAAGGCAATGTGGACGTACATGTTCAGCGCGGCGAGGACATAGGGATGCCACAGTGGTTTACATCGCACCTCATACACACTCATTGGACAACGCAACAGCGTTATAATTGGTCAGCCTGCTCTGGAAGGCTGGCTAATACATGACGCCATTGTCTATTGGAGTTTGTGGATGGTTGTGTAGCTGAAGATGCAGGGGCTGGCTGGAGCCTCTAACCCCGGGTGGCACATTTCTACAGCCAGCCCTGCCTTGAGAAGCGGGGGGGGGGGGGGGGGTGCTGTCGGGCTGCCTTGAGAAGCGGGGGGGGGGGGGGGGGGGTGCTGTCGGGCTGTCGGGCTGCCTTGAGAAGCGGGGGGGGGGTGCTGTCGGGCTGTCAGCACTGACCTTGCCTCATGCTGTCTCCGTGCCGTCCCAGCCGCAAGGCGGCGCGCCGGCCGCAAAGCGACACCCGCGGCCGGCCCGTTTCTGCAGGGGGCGGCCCTAATGGTGGACTATACCACCAGCCCAGGGGGCACCTGCCCCCCTGCCACCTGGGCCAGCCCGCCCCTGTGAAGATGTGTGTGGTGCTGAACGGACAGCTCTTCAAATATGGTGCCCTGTCAACTGACAGCCAAGGGGAAAACAGTAGCCAACACCAATCATCGCAGACGGGGCGCAAACTACAAAACGCTTGAGGCACGCCTACGGGAAATCATAGGCAATGCTCTTTCCATCATTATCGCCCTATCACACGCCACAACACGGAAATATCGCCTCAAGGATTGCGGCTGATTACTGAGCACTGTTCAGGAATCAGGTGACGGCCGAGGGACGATTTATCGCCGCGAAATTGCCAAATCACACGCCGCAACCATGAGGCAATTTCACGGCGATTGCTCCGGGTGACATATCACCTTTATGATTTCCATGCGATATTGCGGCGTCTGACAGTACCTTGAGGCAAAAATTTGCGCATTAATTTTCACACAGTTTGCACACAGGAGCAACAATACTGCTGAGAATTAGCCTGTATGACAAATAATCATTTAAATCCAGGTACCTTTTAGTTGTGATAATATTCCAATAGTGCTAATAAAGTCTTCTCAAGCAGCAGTTTATGTCATCATAAACATGTGCTAACAGATATAAACAACTGGTAAGAATTGCCTTAGTTGTGTCTTCCATGTGTTAAGTAATGTAGAGAGGAGTAGGCCAAAACTCCTCCAGAAAAATATGAAAGAATGATAAAGTCACACAGAAAGTAATTGCATGCGGCTAAGGATGGTTTGACAAGCTATTGGTTCATAGGGTGCATTTAATTTTTCACACACTGCATCTGCATCATGATCTAGTTTTTGTCAAATAATGGCAGTGTCATTTGTCATGTGTAGTTGTGTGGCGCCCCTCTGGCTGGATGCCACAGGGAGGTACTGCACCCCAAACTGAAGGTGTGGTGTCTCTGTAGTCGTGGATGAGGAGGAAACCCAGTGTTTGCACACAAGCATGAAAACCTCCACTGTGTGCGGCACTCGAGGCCTGGAGTTCGCCATCACTGGCCTAGGGCATGGAACCAGGAACCGACCAGCCGTGATTCCCTCCCCCACCATCCCGGTTTCGAGTAACACCTTCCCTGCCGCCGACTCAGTTGCTCATCTGATGCTGTATTTACTTATTTCTATGACCTTGTGAGTATCATATGTTTTATTATAGAATGCAAAGTTGGTGTAAGTTTTCTCATGATTTAAAGGTTATCTGTCACCCCAAATCACCTTCCTAACCTATTAATACCTGTCCCTGCAGCCTTACAATACTTTCTAACACATCCCTGTCTGACCTTTTTTACTAATTTATGAGTACAATAAAGTAGTTAGTAAACTTACGAAATTTCTGTCAGAGGGGCGTTCCTCCAAGTGTTTTTGACCAGTAGGCGGGTCCCCTGTGCCGCGCTACCCCTGCTCACCGCTCTAATACGCCCTAATGGGCGTCATTACACAATGCAGAGCTCGGGCACGATTTAAATTTTAAATATCGCGCCCGCAACGTCACCGCTGGGATGCGGTCATGTGACGCCGGGATTGCGTCACTTCCGGTCGCACACAGGCAGACTTCAGCATGCAATCTGCGCATGCGCGAAGTCTGCCTGTGAGAGACCTGCGACCGGAAGTCACGCGATCCCGGCGTCACATGACCGCGTCCCAGCGGTGATGTTGCGGGCGTGATATTTAAATCATGCCCGAGCTCTGCATTGTGCAATGACGCCCATTAGGGTGTATTAGAGCGGCGAGGCAGGGGTAGCGCGGCACAGGGGACCCGCCTACCGGTCAAAAATGCTTGGAGGAACGCTCCTCTGACAGAAATTTCGTAAGTTTGCTAACTACTTTATTGTACTCATAGATTAGTAAAAAAGGTCAGACAGGGATGTGTTAGAAAGTATTGTAAGGCTACAGGGACAGGTATTAATGGGTTAGGAAGGTGATTTGGGGTGATAGGTTCCCATTAACATCTGCTCTAATTAAAGCACCACTCCTGCATTTCTTTCAAATTAACCATTGTAGTCGTTCTTTAAATTTAAATCCCTTACCCCCTATTTTATATTTACCTTCCAGCATATTCATCTGTTTTCACCGATGCTCCCTTCGGTGTCAGGCCGTTTGTGACCTGCCAGCAGCTCAAGTGTTTCTTGGAGTGTGGGAAAGGTCACAAGTCAATGTAAGTCTATGAGAGCCTTGTTGTGGTTGTCACAAACTTGCATTGAGCACCTGTGACGTAACTTCTGACTTTTGGCCAGTCAGATGTTACAGACACATGATGGCACTGTGGGACCATAGCAACGATGAAAAAAGGTAAAGATTTCAAAGGATGAGTGTTAAGGCCACGTCACAAGCTTCAATATTGATCACGATATCGCATGTAAAGTCACGTAATCGAGATCGTTAGAACAATTTTGCGATATCGCTTGTGCAGTGTCACAAGCATAGATTTCGTTAATGATTTTACATTTGGCAACACGCCAGCAATCCAGCACACAACCCAGTGAACGAGGCCAGCCAGTGTCAGGAATAGGGGAAATCGTCAATGAGATCGTTTACACTGTGTCACACACAGTGATGCAGCAGGTTGAACGCTGGTTAATTGAACGATGCACGACGGATTTGAGGTCAGGATCACAAATCTGCGACAAGCGATGAAACGATTTTTCATCCAAAAATCGTTCGGTTACACGCAACGACACACAAACTATATCGCTTAAGCGATTAAATAAAGTGTTGTTTAAGTGATATCATTTACGATATTGAAGTGTGTCATGTGGCCTTAAGACTGGGGATATGGGACTTAGATTTAAAGCACCACATCAGTGCTAAAAAAAAATAAAAAGTGCTGCAGTGGTGCTTAAACAGTGGGCTTAAAGATCTCAAATATGGTACTTACTTTGATGATCAAACAGATTAGAGAGAGCTGGAGGTGGGGAGGACACCAGCAACTGCAATGACTCGTTACTGAGTAAGTCCCTCCGGAGTCGTTATCTGTACACTTTATAAAGTCCTTTTAACAGCTAAGGCTACTGTCACACTAAGATTTTGAGGGAGCTGATGCTGTCCGATAAAATTGGACAGCATCGGCTCCTTCTGATGCCTGGAATCGGATGCCAAATAGGCATCCGATTCCGACAGAAAATCGCTCCCTCCGGGCTGATAAAAAAATAAACAATGTATGCTCACTTGTCCCCGAGGCCCCCGCCGTCTCCCGCACGGTCTCGCAGGCGCCCGGTGTCCTCCCGGTGTCTCCCGTATCTGCAGAGGTCTTCTTCTTCTAAACAGGACCTGCCGTGATGTCACAATCACGTGACCGCCTGTTAACATGGTGTAACCGATGGTCACGTGACTGTGACGTCACAGCAGGTCCTGTTCAGAAGAAGAAGACCTCTGCAGACACGGGAGACACCGGGAGGACACCGCGAGGACACCGGGAGCCTGCGGGACCGTGCGGGAGACGACGGGGGCCTCGGGGACAGATGAGCATACATATTTTTTTTTTTATTTAACCCCTGCTTTCCTAGTTAGAAGCAGTTTTACTGTACTGTACAGTAAAATCGGGTCCCAGGACACATCAGATATTTCCTCGGACCCTGCTCCATAGGGCCCCTTGCTAAACACATCGGGTCGGGTCGGATGTGCACTAAATGGCATCCGATTTGGTCCAATCCAATTTTGTCCGATTATATTTTCGGTGCAAAAATCGGAGCACATCCAATTCGGTCCGGTGCCCATAGGGCTGCATGGGGGCCAAAATCGGTCCGATGCTGTCCGAATTTTATCGGACAGCATCGGAATAGAGAAAATCGTAGTGTGAAAGTAGCCTAACAGAGGAACTAGAGACATGGGGGACCCCTTCCCTGACTGCAGCAGACAAGCTGCTGCATTCAGTGCTGCATTCAGTTAGCATAGCACTAGGGGTGACAGGTCCTCTTTAATGAAAAACTGTAAATGCAGAGGAAATAGTATGTGGAGTTCCTGTAATGATAATCCAACAGTCCAGTGTCCAGTTGCGTGACCAAATGATATCATTTCAGTAGTGAATATGTTATATCTCCTGTGTATAAAAACATTTTAACTTATGTACCAATAACAAAGTGATAGGTTTACCATCATCCCTTGAGAAGAAAATTCAGTAAGGTCACCCGGTATGGCTGTACTTCATTTAAAAATAACCATTATAACTGACCAGGAAAACGTGTTTCTGGGAGAAAAAAAGATATAGTTATGAAACATTGATTCTGATTATTATGTCCAGTTTTAGAATTTAGGTGGAAATCTTGTTCAAGTCATAATAGTGCCCAAAAGTTTACTTGCAGTTCATAATCTGTAGTAATATTGTTTTGTGGCTAGCAATTTCATAGGTGATACTTCAAAGTTAATTACAGAAACTATAAATAGAGAGATTTTTTCATGCAAGAGAACCACAGCTGGCTATTAAACCGGAACATCTGTCTGTTTTCAAAAAATCTCACATTTTTCTGACACAAGAATTTCTCATACTGCAAGTGATCTATGTTTAGAGTGACTTTCATACATATATAAAGATGACTTGGATAAAGCCTGATTAGAAAAGGTGAAGCTCTAGTTATAAAAAGTGATCTCCTTTTAAAAAAGCTCATTTTTGGACAATATGAAATGCCAAGCCAGACTGATTATCCTTAAAGGTACCTTTACACGCCGCGACGGCAGGCTGGATACATCCCGCTACTTCACGTGCACGAGCACGCTCAAACGGTTACAAACGGTCAACGCATCACCTTTACACGCCGCGACAAGATGCGCTACGCCACGCTACATCTATAGCTAGCTACATCGCCGGGTGTCTCAAGTAGCCAGCTGTAGCTCATTTACACACCGCTACAACCAGCTACTATGGGCGTACCTGGTGCAGCAGGGACAGCACATAGGCGTGCTACAATTGTGGCTTACGAGACGTCCGTACGCTGATAGGACAAAGCAATAATACCATGATTGGCCAGGCATCGCAGGAGGCTGATTAATACTTGACGCTCGAGCAATTGTGTAGTGTGACTCGTCAGCTCCTTAAATATGCCGCCCTGTGCGCCGACAACCAATCGGACCGCACCATCTTCCACCAATGATCGCAGATGGGGCGCGGCAACACGGAGCCTAGGTGACGCCTTAGCTACATTGCAGCTACATCGCAGGCTGTCCCGAGTTCCCTTCCGTTGCTTCTTTACACGCCGATACAGCTCGCTACCATCGGCGTTGTAGCCATCAGTTTTCGAGCAGAGCTAGGAAACAGATGTATCTGTTTCCGGCTGTATCGTCACGTCTTCAGACGCCGCTACGACGGGCTACATTGGCGCTACAAGCTACATTTGTATCCTGTAGCGGGATGTATCCAGCCTGCCGTCGCGGCGTGTAAAGGTACCTTCAGGGTACCTTTACACGCCGATACTGGAGGATGGATACAACCCGCTACAGGCTACAAATGTAGCTTGTAGCGCCAATATAGCCCGTAGTAGCGGCGTCTGAAGACGGTAGGAGGCAGCCGGCAACAGATACATCTGTTTCCGAGCACTGCTCGAAAACAGATGGCTACAAAGCCGATTGTAGCGAGCTGTATCGGCGTGTAAAGACGGAGCAGAAGGGATGTCTACACACCAGGCTAAGTACCTGGTATGTAGCTGGGGCGTGACACAGGCTCCGGGATACCGCGCCCCTTCAGCGATCATTGGAGGAAGCTCCTGCGTTATGATTGGCAGTCGCTGCATAGGGAGGCATATTTAAGGAGCTGACCAGTCACACTACACAATTGCTCAAGCGTCATGTATTAATCAGCCTCCTGCGATGCCTGCCCAATCATGGGTTTCTTGCTTAGTCCCATCATCGTACGGATGTCTCGTAATCCACAATTGTGGCACGCCTATGTGCTGTCCCTGCTGCACCAGGTCCGCCTATATTAGCTTGTTGTAGCGGTGTGTAAATGAGGTAAGGTACGCTACAGATGGCTACTTGAGACACCCGGCGATGTAGCTAGCTATAGATGTAACGTAGCGTAGCGCACCTTGTGGCGGCGTGTAAAGGTGTTGCGTTTACCGTTTGTAACCGTTTGAGCGTGCTCGTGCACGTGAAGTAGCGGGTTGTATCCATCCTGTCGTAGCGGCGTGTAAAGGTACCCTTATAGTTACCCTGTGCCTATGCTACCAAAGGATTTAAACCATATTATTTTCATTACATTTTAGATGTGAAAAGATCCTAGATTAAAGCAAACTGTCGTTACATTATTTAAAAAAAGAAAAGAAAAATTCAAAAATAGGTTACTATTTAAATAGGCACCATGAGTCTACAGTATAGGTGTTGTCATGCATACGTCCTACAACTACCCATATAGAACAGTGTTTCTACAAACTGTAAACTATATGACATCCACATCATAATATGAAAGCATAATGCAAGTTTTTAGTTACTTAAAGGTGTTTTCCCACAAACAAAGTTCATTTTAATCAACAGATCTTGGAATAATAATTTCCACAATTCGATAGATTTAAAATTTTTCTTCCTGTGCTGAGATAATCTTATATATATATACCCCTGCTGTGTACTGTGTAATGGCCGTGTCTGACAGTACAGGGATCACAACCCCTGGATTGGGGAGGACACTAAACAGTATAAAGACATTACAGCACAGGATCACAGCAGAGTTAAAACATTTCTCTGCCTGTTTTTTTTTAAAATGTTTTACCTCAAAAAAAGATTGATTTGTAATGATGTGTGGTAATATCTGTATAATTTTTTTTACTTTTTCCTCCCAGGAGTGCTATGATACGACAATGTCCCTATAAGGTCAGACACAGCCATTACACAGTACATAACAGAGACACATATATAAGATTGACATGACCACTCCGAAGCCAGGAAGACTCGGGAACTGAGCAGCAGTTGTTCTTCTTCACTTCTTGGTTCTTTTTTCGGGGACAGACAGGGGCCGAGACGCGGTCCCGTGACCATGGCGGTGTAATTTTAATAAACAGGGGTAGATGACGGGGGATGACTAGGGAAAGGGTATTCATGGCGCCACCTGTCTTATGCGGCCAGGACAACCGCCGCTGCTTCAGAACCTCTGGGGACGATGACCGGCAGCTTAGATGGTTCCGCTCCCCGTAGGTGGAGCGCGGTTCCCAGAGCAGTAGGATGGAGGATTCAGTTCATATCCTGGCAGATGTTCATTGGGTTGTCAGTACCCCAATGTCTCATGCGGCCTCTGTGGCCAGTGGTTGCCGCTAAAGATAGTCTCACACACCCACAGCTGCAGTTCTGTTACTTGTACTTGGTGGTTTCAACATAGCCACTGGGTACGTCCCTTGCCAGCCTCCAGTTCTGCATTGTCTCCAGAACTGGGTTAGTGCAGTCGAGCCTCGGTTGGTGCCCCTTAGATTCTCACTAGGTGTTTCTGTCTCTGGTGGTCCCTCTCTCAGCACTATAAGGGGTAGTTCTCTACTGGGGCGAGCGTGACACTGCTCTGTCCCCAGGCTCTCAGCGCCTCCGCAGCACAGAGCTCTGGTACCGACAGCCACAAGTAATTTTTTGTGACTCCCTTCCAGGGCACTGCGCTCTAGTTCGTCCGCCTTCTCCAAGTTGTGTCGGGTGTTCGGCCACAGCTCCTGTTAGAAGCCTGGTGCCTTCAGTTCAATGGTTCGGGCATGAAGCATCCGCACCGTGTTCAGGGCCAGGTCCCTGTGTTGTCCACCAGCCCCTCTGTCTCGCTAGATATCAGCGTACAGGGATCCATGTCTCATTCCGTACCCCAAGGGCCCCCTTCTTCCTCCACACCTCTCGGATTTTCCCTCCCACGGAGAGCGCGGTCGTGCTCCAGCCCACGGGAGTCGACACCACACCGCCCCTACACTCCCGGCTTCCACTCCACTCCACTCTCGATGGTCTCTCCTCTCCCCTGACAACTGATTTCACTTCCCTGTCCCCCATTTGGAGCCTGGTTCCTCCCTCTGGGTCCACCCAACGGCCCAGGGACCTACGGGTTGTGTGTTTGTGACCCGCCCCATGGCTGTGGGGTACTCAGTCCAGGGCTGTAGTTTATGGGGATGTCACGGGCGGCCTGTGCCCGGGCCCGTGGCCCTAGTGGTCACTGAAAAAGGGGTTAAAAATAAAAAGAGTTTGTGACGCCACCTACAGTTCCCGGTAATGATACCAAGCTGTAGGACAAACCTCCGGGGTGATGGTGGAGCAGCAAGTTGGTAACGCTCCCCGTAGGTGGAGTGGGATCCCCGGGGCAGTTGTAGATGAATAGGAATTTACACAGGGAGGCAACTCTCCACACAGCCTTGTCTCTTGTGCTGCAGGGGAAGGTGGCTCTTCAGGTGGAGATGCTGGCAAACAGTTTATGATGAGGGCAGGATCAGGTGCCACAATAACAGACACACACACACTGGGTCTTTGTTTCCATACCTTTTTCTGAAGGTATTGCAAGGTATCATCCAGGGTACAGTTCAGGTGGTCGGGTGGCAGTTAAGGATTTCCATACACGATGAGTTGTGAGGCCTCCTTGTTACTGTGTGTGTGTTGTGGTCCTGGGCTGTCTGGAACCTGGCCCTGACCTCTCCTGTGACTCTCACTTGTATAGCAGGCGACGTGAACCATCTGCTGGGCACCCCTAACTCTTCTGCGGTCCCTGTCTCTGTTGGTGGCTGTCCTACAAGTGCTGCACCAGAAGACTGAAGTCTCCCTGGCCCTCCGGTCTTTTCTGCTGGGCTAACTGGACCCTTGTAGACCTGGACTCCGGTGTCCGGGTTGCTTCTGCTGCTTCTCTGGGGTGAACCGGTATGGTTCCTCTGCCCCCTCTCTGGCTCGCCTTGCCTCTGACCCTTACTCTTAGGTCCCTTACACTGGCTAGGCACCCTCACTGGCACGGGCCTAGCGCGGCACCGTTCACCAGGATGTCTTCACAGTCCTTCTGGAACTGCACTGCCTAACTCCTCCCCCGGGCCTAAGTTTATAGGGGACCTTGCCTGAAGTCAGCAAGTAGAGCTCCCCCTTCAGGTCTGGGGTGGAAAGTGTTGCATGTGTAAGTTTACCGGATGTGGAAATCCCTCCCTGTACCAGGTGTTCATGTGGCAACCGAACCGTAGGGGTGCCACATTTGTGTGTATGTTTTTGGCTCAACTGCACAATCCCAGCACCTGGAGAGCAGAGGCACAACACTCACTAATCGCAGGAGTGCAGTACCTCTGGTGGCGGTCTACCCGGTGGGGCCCCACAAGATTATCTCAGCATAGGAACAGATGACAATAACTACTTCACGCCTGTTGCCACTCTCCTAGGCAGCAGAAGGCTTGGCAATGGTCAGGTTCTCCAGAGAACTTCCTTCACCTCAGGAAGCCAGGCCAGGAATAAAGTTCAATCACCAGCAAAGGATGCTGGAACCATGTGACTATATAAAGGGGATGTGGGTCATGACTAAGTAGCCACATCCGGACAAAGAACAAGCTAGCTTGCTAGCAACATAATCTGACATTAACTCCTAAACTGCCAAAGGAAAGAAACACCTTTAAATATCAAGTCTCAATACAGGAGTTAGACATAGATTTCAAAACTGTCACAAGTAAAGTAAGGGTACCTTTACACACGGCAACTTTTCTAGGAATTTCACTGGCAACTTACTGGTTGCAGTGAAATCATGGACACATTGTTCTATCTTTTTGCTCTGTACAAATGGAACAATGTCTCCATGATTTCACTGCAACCAGTAAGTTGCCAGTGAAATTCCCAGAAACGTTGCCGCATGTAAAGGTACCTTAAGAGAGCCAGGACTTTTCGACGATGTGTTCTTTTCCCAGCGGGATGTAGAGTCATTCTTGTGAAAAGGACATCCCCGGCGCGATTGTGGCACTCCAAGGGTTAATGTGCCACAGAAAAATCAACACAGGTTTAATCTCCACACAACACTACACTAGAAAGTGGGAGGAGTTTAGGTGGCACCTGCACTAGTGGGAGGAGCTAAGTTGTTTACCACAGAGCCGAAGTCACAGTTAGTTCAGTTTTAGTTTGAGTCTGGAGCAGGAGCAGAGTCAAGTAGAAGTGGAGGTCCTGAGAGGTCTGAGGAAAGGAGACAGAGTAACAGAGGAACATCCTCGGATAAAGAGTTACCCCAAACTTAACCCCGGAGAGGCGCTTAAGACGGATTCCGGATCCGAGGCTGTGCCTGAGACAGACAGGACAGTAAACACCGGCATAGTGAAGGTCCACCATCTTCACCACACCATAGCAAAGCAACACGGAGGGGTCAGTGACACAGAGGACTCAAGTTGCCCAGCATATTGGTACCCGTGAGCAGAGACAGGGCCAGCAGTTCAGCTACAAGCAGCAGCAGGGCCACACACAGCGCTTAAGTAGGAAGCCAAGGACCCAGTCAGGGTGAGAGCAACCCGGTACAGACTCCGTGGACAATACTGTGTTATACCATCTGCAACTAAAGACTTGGAAAACAACAGAAACCGTGAGTGTGTGTGATCCTTATACTGAAGCCCCACTTGCCCTCATATACTGCGATTACCTCTACTCTCATCATCTCTACTGCTACCCCTACTCTCCTGCAGCATCAATAACTATCCTCACAGACTTTAACTACTACTACCACTGCCCCGGGAACCCAGTTCTGCCCACAGGAACTATTCTATCCAAGCAGCTATCCCATCATCCCCGGAGGTTCTGCAGCAGCGGCGGCCCCATTACTGGCTGCATATAGTGGGTGGCGTCACGAGTGACAAATCCCCTGTAAATAACCCCCATTTTATTGTGCGGGCCCGGGACACGGTCCGGACCAGGACCGCCGTGACATCTCCCAGCAGTACACCGGTCCAGCACTGAGTACCCCGTCCCAGTGGGCTCCACACGATCTTTACAGAGGAGAACAGGTAACTTATGAGCGTTACCCCGGCCCGTTAGGCTGGTTTGCTATAAGAATCGCCGGTGTGGAATAATGACTTTCTTTATTGCAATAGACTCTCGTTGTGAGACATTGTTCCTGTGAATAGCCCCTTCCCATTATAGCAACCATGCCCCTTTATTTTCATCCTTTCCTTTAATGAAGAGTGTGTCCCTGTTGACCCTAAAGACTTTATATTTGAACTGCCCTTCCCTGTTTGATAATGTGTGATGAGTGAATAGCGGCCCAGCGGTGATAACACACACTGGACTGTGCTGGACTATAGATTACCGCTGGGCCCGCATAGCTAGTACCGGTCCCGTTGTGCCGAGGTGAATAATGTGTTTTTATATGTGCAAATAATCAAGGTATCCAGATGATTGAGCGCTCCCAAGGATATACCTGAGGAAGGCTATTTTATGACATTTATAGCCGAAACGCGTTGTTTTAATTATGCTTTTATGAATTTTATGACTTTTTATTACTGTGAAGCCATTTGAAATAAATCTCCAAGAAAGAAAAAGGAGTCAGGGACCTTATCATAAGGTCAATCTCCTTGGGAGCGCTCAATCATCTGGATACTTTGATTATTTGCTTCATTCCACGGGCTCTTAGCTGGGAGTTCCGCTCTCTGGAGGATAGCAGCATACCAAGGAGACAAAGACCCCTGTAAGACGCCCAGTGGGTCGATATGCGAAGACACAAGACACAATAAAGGTGAGTTCTCTTGCCCTGTGTACTTCTGAGAAATATTGTACTTTTACATTTAGATCTACGCCTGTTTTCTCGCTCCCCACCCTTCTCTGACCTACAGCCTCGAAGTCTATTGTGTGCAATTTTTTATATGTGCAACGTTAGAAGTCATGCGCCTCCCAGAGATGGGAAGAAACCTAAGTCTGCTTGTTGTATATAGTTACCTGTTGATGTTTAATGTATATATATATAAAAATGTTTTTCACTTCCCGTTAGACAAGTGTGATACTCGTGGACGAGTATGTTCCATTAAGGGGGTATGTGGCGCCCCACTACGTAGGTGCCACAAAAGGGGTACTACACCCATAAAAGCGGTGTAGTCACCCCATTGCAAGTAGATTTATAGACAGTAGGCGGAACCCTACACACACCCCACACTAGATCATACAGTGGGAGGGAACCTGGGAGGGTATATAGTAGCCCCCAGGGGGAACTAAAGAGCAGCGGTGGCTCAGGGTTGGAGAGCTAGAGAAGTTCAGGCAGGGAGCCTGAGGCACGAAGGACAGTTACCTCGGCTGAGGGACCCAAGGGAAAGATAGAACGGATCCCAGATAGGAGAGAAAGGAGCAAGAAACTCAGGCGGGAGTTCGCTCAAAGCAAGAAATCGGGTACAGGAGCCTGCACCTGCAGGAACCGTCACGACCTGTAGAAAATCCGTTGAACGGGGGTATATCCAGATACGGCCCTGACTCCTAAAGCACTCATTAGAGGGGACCAGACACCGCGGAGGTCGACTGCGCTGATCAACAGAAGGTTTTCCCGATGGGAGCAAGGGAGGGAGAAAGAGACAGTAGGAGGTCGAATCTACTCCATGAGATCTAGCTTCACCCCGCCACTGGGAGGCAAGGGAACAGGAGGAACAAGAAAGGCACATACGTTGGTTCCGTCTACCTACTAAAAGAAATCTGCTTGCAACCACCCATTACCGCTTGTCTGATAACATTAAACTGTACGATTAACTGTAATGACTGCTGAGTTCCAGTAAAGTACCCGGTGAAGTGACTTGTCAACTCTGCTGCATCTTTTCCTAGCATAGACTGATTTCTTCCACAGAATCGCTGCCCCGGCGGTCCAGTCTTGCTTGCGGAGGACTACACCATCATTGCCGCAATACCATCGACCACCGGAGGACTGTGGCGGCGCTGGTGAGCATTACCAGGTACTGCAGGTGGCGTCACAAACTTTATTTTATTTATCCCTTATTCATTGACCACCAGGGCCACAGTCTCAGGCAGCCACCCGTGACCTCCAGACTGAGCCTGAGATCTGAGTGCCCTGGGTGAGTTACTATATGATCACCCCTTAATTTTTCCAAACTAAATAACCCCAAGTTTAATACCTTGCCTTAGTATTGCAGACCCCTCAGTCCTCTAATAACCTTGGTCGCTCTTCTCTACTCCCGCTCTAGTTCAGCTATGTCTTTCTTATACACCAGTGACCAGGATTCTACACAGTATTCTAAGTGTGGTCGCACTAGTGACTTGTATAGAGGTTAATTTATGTTCTCCTCATGAGCATCTATGCCTCTTTTAATGTATCCCATTATTTTATGTGCATTTGCAGCAGCTGCCTGACACTGGACACTAAATGTGAATTTGTCGTACACCCATACACCCAGGTCTTTTTCAGTGATACTTTTGCCCAGTGTCTTACAATTAAAGTGAACCTGTCACCTCCTTTGGTCATTTTAAATTATGCCCACCAGCATTTACATGATGTAAATGGGGTTCTAATAACCCCCTGTATATGCCCAGATGTGCCCCACATACCTGAAATATGATGTTTTATTAGATCTAGAGCTGGCTCCCTAGTGAGACTGGTAGCATGTTGTTTAGACTGGGAGGATGGCGTTTTTGCCACCCCTTCAGATTTGTGAAGTGTCGCGAGTCATCGGCCTGTTCAATGCACTGCGGTCACCCGCTCCACTGCGCCGGCGCGAATGCAGCTGTCACTCACCGCGCCGGCCAGAGGAGGGCCAGGAAATTTGAAGACTGCAGGGTGGGTATAGAAGCCTTTTCCACTCCTGTTTCCCAGTCAATATCCATGGGGGGGGCTTGCTCTTTTTTTTGGGTTCTGCTCTGAGGCAAGATAGACCTTCCTGTTTACATCTTTAGGAGTAGCTAGTTCTCCGGCTGTGTCGAGGTGTCTAGGGCATGGTTAGTTACATCCCACGGGACTGAAGTAAGTACAGTTGCCAACTACTTCTGTGAAGTCTGTTTGTGTTACTCCTAGGTCATCAGATCATAACAGACGCTGCATTATACTATATGAAGGGATGTGACGCTGCATTATATTATATGAAGGGTTGTGACACTGCATTATATAATCTGGAGGGCTGTGATGCTGCATTATATTATATGGAGTCTGCATTATATTATAAGACGGGTTATGAGGCTGCATTGTATTATATGGATGGCTATGAGGCTGCATTATTCTATGTGTAAGGGTATAAGTCTGCATTTTACTATATGGAGGGCTGTGAGGCTGCATTATGCTATATGGAGGGGTGTGAGGCTGCATTATACTATATGGAGGGCTATGAGGTTGCACTATACTATGTGGAGGGCTGTGAGGCTGCTGTATACTATATGGAGGGCTGTGAGGGCTGTGAGGCTGGTTTTTGAAAGTTCACTGAGCTGAAGGCTGATTTTCTGCTAAGGAAAAAAAAAAAAACTTTAAATCTTTTTTTTTTAGCAAGTGTGACACGAACTGAGTGTGACCGGGAGCATAAGTGTGGACGGAAGTAAGTGTGGGACTTGTGATTCAGTGACTTTGGATTCAGGGAGTTTGGAAGGGAGGACTTACTGAATTTTCTGCTTGTATTTTATTAATACTTTGTATTTCTTTTTACTTATCATTTCTGTCTGGTGCAATCCCCATTATGAAATGAGTTCCATAATTGACCATGCCATCCAGTGTACATCTTGCCACATGTATGCATTCCTTGAATAGCCGGTCGAGGGTGCATACTGCTGTGTGAGATGTGAGCATGTTGTGCATTTAGAAGCCCAGATACTGGATCCAAATGAACAACTGGCAACGCTGAGATCCATAGACAATATGGAAAGGAGTCTGCTGCTCACTGAACAGCTGTTCAATGGGATAGATGTGAGGGAGGATGGTAGCATGGAGCTGCAGGACAGTGAGGCAGCTAGCTGGGTTACAGTTAGAAGGCAGGATAGAGGGAAGAGTGCTAGGGAGGCTAGCCCTGATCTGGCATACCCCAATAAATTTGGTAAGTTCGCAGATGAGGCGGGTGTCAGTACAGGGATAGCACTGCTGCAGCAGGGCATGTCCTCTGAAAGCCGGAGAAGTGTCAGCTCCGGTAAGGGGGAAAACAGGAGAGAAGGGCAGGCCAGACAGGTGCTGGAAGTGGGGGACTCAATTATTAGGGGAACAGATAGGGCAATCTGTTACAAAGAAAGGGATCGTCGAACAGTGTGCTGCCTACCTGGCGCTCGAGTCCCGTACATCGCTGTTCGGGTTCACAGATTACTGGGAGGGGTTGGTGAGGACTCAACGGTCATGGTGCACATTGGCACAAATGACAAAGTTAGTTAGAGGTAGGTGGAAGGTCCTTAAAGATGATTTCAGGGAATTAGGCTGCAAGCTTAAGGCAAGGACCTCCAAGGTAGTGTTCTCTGAAATACTGCCTGTACCACGTGCCATACCAGATAGGCAATGGGAGATTAGGGAGATAAATAAGTGGCTCAGGAATTGGTGTAGGAAAGAGGGGTTTGGGTTCCTGGAGAACAGGGCCGACTTCTCTGTTGGCTATAGGTTCTATGCTAGGGACGGGCTGCACCTCAATGGGGAGGGTGCAGCTGTGCTGGGGGAAAAAATGGCTAGAAGGTTGGAGGAGTGTTTAAACTAGGGATTGGTGGGTAGGGTATTCATTGTACAGGAGGGGAAGATAGTGTAAATAGTAACCTGGGCACAAGTAATAAAATTGGGGGTGGCATGGGGGTGGGGTTAGAACAAGCAATATAGTAAGAAGGAATAGAGGTAAAGATAGATGCATAAAGTGCATGTACACTAATGCCAGAAGCCTCACCAACAAAATGGAGGAATTAGAATTGATTTTGTTTGAAAATAATTATGACATGGTGGGATGTTAATTTACAGGGCTATAGTCTGTTCAGAAATGACCGTACAAATAAGTGAGGGGGAGGTGTCTGTTTATGCGTAAAATCATCCTTAATCCTGCGTGATAATATAGGTGAATCTAATGGAAATGTAGAGTCCCTGTGGTTGGAGATAAGGGGAGGGGGAAAAATAATAAATTACTGATAGGGGTTTGTTATAAGTCTCCAACAATAATAGAAGTGGAGGAGAACATTCACATAAAGCAAATTGATGAAGCAGCGACTCAGGGAGAAGTCATTATTATGGGGGACTTCAACTACCCTGAAATACATTGGGGAACAGAAACCTGTAGTTCCAGCAAAGGTAATAGGTTTTTGACAACTCTGAGAGACAATTACCTTTCACAACTGGTTCAGGACACAACAAGAAGGTGGGCACTGCTGGACCTAATATTAACCAACAGGCTGGACCGCATATTACATTTACTGGTTGGAGGTCACTTGGGTAATAGTGATCATAAAATAATAAGTTTTCAAGTATCCTTTAATAAGATGTGTAGTAGAGGGGCCACAAGGACACTAAACTTCAGGAAGGCAAATTTCCAACGATTGAGAGATGATCTTAGTGCAACAAACTGGGACGATGTCCTGAGACATAAAAGTACAAAAAGCAAATGGGAGACGTTTTTTAGCATCCTGAATAGGGCCTTTGCACAATATATATCCTATGGTAATAAACATGCTAGAAATAGGAGGAAACCACTATGGCTACATAAAGAGGTAAGAGGCGCAATAAGAGACAAAAAGAAAGCATTTAGGGAATTAAAGCAAGTAGGTAGTGATGAAGCGTTACATGAATGCAGAAAATTAAATAACATTTGTAAAAAGCAAATCAAGGCAGCAAGGATTGAGACAGAGAGACTCATTGCCAGGGAAAGTAAAAAAAAAATCCCAAAATATTTTTTAACTACATAAATAGTAAGAAACTAAAAAATGATTGTGTTGGCCCCTTTAAAAAAATCTGGGTGAAATGGTGAATGAGTATGAGGAAAAAGCCAATATGCTAATTGACTTTTTTTCAACAGTATTTACACAAGAAAATCCCATGACAGACAACATGATCAGTGATAACAATAACTCTCAATTAAATGTCACATGCTTAACCCAGCAGGAAGTACGGCATCGTCTAAAAATAAAAAAAATTTACAAATCCCCGGGCCCGGATGGGATACACCTCAGAGTGCTGCAGGAATTATGTACTGTCATAGATAGACCATTATTTTTAATATTTAAAATTCCATAATAACAGGGTCTGTACTACAGGACTGGCGTATAGCAAATGTGGTGCCAATATTCAAAAAGGGGACAAAAAATGAACTTGGAAATTATAGGCCAGTATGCTTAACCTCTACTGTGGGTAAAATCCTAGAGGGTTTTCTAAGAGATGCTATACTGGAGTATCTGAAGAAAAATAACCTCATGACCCAATATTAACATGAGTTTACGAGGGACAGTTCCTGTCAAACTAATCTGATAAGCTTCTATGAAGAAGTAAGTTCTGGACTGGACCAAAGAAATGCAGTGGACGTGGTGTATATGGACTTTTCAAAAGCTTTTGATACAGTACCACACAAAAGGTTGATACATAAAACTAGAGCAATGGGGATAGGGGAAAATATGTGTAAATGGGTTAAGAACTGGCTTAGTGATAGAAAACAAAGGGTGGTCATTAATGGAACACACTCAGAATGGGTCACAGTTAACAGTGGGGTACCACAGGGGTCAGTATTGGGCCCGCTTCTTTTTAATATATTTATTAATGACCTTGAAGGGGGCATACAGAGTAGAATCTCAATATTTGCAGATGACACTAAACTCTGTAGGGTAATCAAAACAGAGGAGGACAATTTTATATTACAGGAGGATGTATGTAAACTGGAAGCTTGGGAGGATAAACGGCAAATGAGCTTTAATAGGAATAAATGTAAGGTCATGCATTTGGGTAGAGGAAATAAAATGTATAATTATGTGCTTAATTGTAAAACATTGGGCTAAACTACCACTGAAAAAGACCTGGGTGTATGGGTAGATGACAAAGGCAGCTGCTGCAAAGGCAAATAAGATAATGGGATGCATTAAAAGAGCCATAGATGCTTATGAGGAGAACATAATTTTACCTCTATACAAGTCACTAGTGCGACCACACTTAGAATACTGTGTACAATTCTGGTCTCCGGTGTATAAGAAAGACATAGCTGAACTAGAGCGGGTCCAGAGAAAAGCAACCAAAGTCATTAGAGGACTGAGGGGTCTGCAATACCAAGACAGGTTATTAAACGTGGGGATATTTAGCTTGGAAAACGAAGGCTTAGGAGTGATCTTATAATAATGTATAAATGAGGGGAAAGTACAGAGACCTTTCTAATGATCTCTTTACTCTTAGGCCTGAGACGGGGACAAGGGGGCATCCTCTACTGGAGGAAAGAAGGTTTAATCATAATCACAGACGTGGATTCTTTACTGTAAGAGCAGTTAGACTATGGAACTCTCTGCCACATGATGTTGTAATGAGTGACTCACTACTAACATTTAAGAAGGGACTAGATGCCTTTCTTGAAAACTATAATATCACTAGTTATATATATTAGATACTTTGATATGGCATTGATCCAGGGAATTAGTCTGATTGCCGTATCTGGAGTCAGGAAGGAAATTTTTTTCCCAATGTGGAGCTTAGTGTTGCCACATGGTTTTTTTTTGCCTTCCTCTCGATCAACATGTTAGGCTGTGGGTTGAACTAGATGGACTTAAAGTCTTCCTTCAACCTTAAAAACTATGTTACTATGTTACTATGTATTTTACTATGATGGAAGACCATATATACCAGGATAAGGGCATATTCCAGGAGGAGGACCATATATAGCAGGATGAGGGACATTAATACATTATTACATTATGAAGGGGAGAGGAGTCAATTCGTGAGTCTGTATAGTATTTAAAACATTACATGGGGCCCATACATCTGACCAATGTGGGTGTGCAGGGGAAGTGGGGGTCCAGGTCCAAATTTCGCATCGGGGCCCTTCAGACTCTAGTTACGCCACTGTACACACACACTCTCACTCACACAGTATATATTATATGTTATAAAAAATTACACTATTGTAAAGTCAGCAGGGTCTAAGCAAAACAAGTGTATCCAATAAATGACTAAGCACTATTTATTTATAAATTACTATCCATACCGGGCTCAACATATTTGCATGCTGTGCTTTTGTAAATGTTTGCACACAATGTATGATATGTCCCTAACAATAATCTACAGTCATATTATTAGTTACGATGCTGAATAAATCTCACATGATCATAAAATGGAGTGATGTTTCCTTTGATGTGACGTTCTTGAACATGCTGTTTTCTAAAAATCTCTTTAGATATCATAACATGAAATATCAGTATTTTTTAGAAACATTTAACCTGGGGGCGTGGCCTGGCTGCACATGCTGGAGGTCGCATAGTGCGGGAGCTCCCTGCTCAAGGGACCAAAAGCGGCAATTTAAAAAGAGCACCGGCGGACTAATACACCCGGATACCTGATCCCCAGCAGCCTTGGAATCCGGTGAGTGCATGGGGAAATGCAAACCCAGCTCCCATGATCCTCCAAGACATGTCACTTATTTTTTCTCTGGCACCCGCGCTCTCTCAGCTCCATCCAACATGGCGCCTCCTTCCCAACGCGCCGCTTGTGCCTCGAGGTGGGGATCCCAGCCATTTATCCCCTCCACAGCACAGGAGCAACCAGGTTCCCCTGTCACTAGAGACGCCATGCTGGTGATACTGGCGGATCTTACATCCTCGCTCCAGGAGGACACGAGGTCTATGATGGCAGACATGAGGGGAGAGATCGAGGAGATAGGTGGCCGCACTGATCGGCTCGAATAAAAGATGGCAGAGCTAATCAAATCCCACAATGCTCTATGGGACTCTCATGATTCCTTAAAAGAAGCTGTAAAAAAAAACTCCTCCAAAACTCTGGATCTGGAGGATAGGTCTAGACGGAACAATCTAAACAGACACTAATGAGCCATGCACACAGTGAACAGATCTGTAGGACACTGTTCACACCACCAAAAGACTGAATCACAAAAAACAATCAGAAAAACGTGCAAAAATACTCTGTTATGAAAAATAAAAATAGTAAAAGCAAGTACTGCATAAAAAAGTGATAAAAAACAGGGTATTTAGTTGATACGTTTTTTGCAAAAAATGTATACGAAGCCGCTCTACCAAACGTCAAGGTAACCCGTATCAGAGCAGTCCCTATCTGTGTGTTCAAAAACCTGACCATGTGAATATGTACCTACATGAGCCGGGTCCAGACAGGTCCAGTGTCTGACACGGACTGACTGCAAAAGACGGCTTTCATGTGCAGGACCCAAAGGGAGTGGTGGGCGGCTCCCTTATCTTGCAGAAACAAGAAACAAACTAAACAGACAATACCCTGTTTTTTATCACTTTTTTATGCAGCACTTGCTTTTACTATTTTTATTTTTCATAACAGAGTATTTTTGCACGTTTTTCTGATTGTTTTTTGTGATCTAGACGGAACAATGTTAAACTCCGGTAAATTCCAGAGTCCGTTCCCCCCGGTGATCTTAGGCCCTTCCTTCAGGATTTTATAGCTGCTGCTATGCCGCAAGTTGATAAAAAGGACATGGTCATAGACCGTATCCACCGCATACCCAAACCGGCAACTCTGCATCCAGCTCTTCCAAGGGATGTTCTGGCCGGCATCCATTTTTTCGAATTAAAGGAGGACTTTTTGCTGGCACTTCGTGGTAACCCGGCTCCCCCGGATCGATTTACTCAAATCTCGGTGTATCCGGACTTATCTCCTGGTACTTTAGCGCTCCGTAGAGCCTTTCTCCCATATACCCGGGTCCTCTGAGATGCAGGAATCTTATATCGCTGGGTATTTCCAACGAAGCTTACAATTCGGAAAAATGGTGGAACCTCTGTGTGTTCATCCCCGTCCCAAGCAGCAAGTCTTCTAACTCAATGGGGTCTGAAATCCCCTGTCTCGGGATCTGCTTCCGCTTTGCCGAGATCTTCTCCTTCTGAATGTACTGAGAAACACCTGGATCCGGAATGGGAGACCGTCTGAGTGCCTTTGACTGTACTAAAGTTGTCCCTTGATGCCTTCCCGCTTGGTATCCTTTTCTGGTTTCCTGAGTCCCTGGCTATATTGGCTGGTGTGTCTCAGGACTTTGGCCCTTAAGTGACTTGTGTTCACTTTTTGACTTATTCCTTATTTTTTATAGGAATGCCTTTTTTCCTTTTCTTTGCAGGTTCTGTTTGTCTCTGTCTTCCCCTTATCAGTCCTTCCCCTCCCCCTCCTCCTCCCTCCTTCCCTTTGTTTTTTTTTCAGGTTTGAAAAATGGACATTTATGTTATTGGTTATATTCAATGCACTAGGTCTGTTCCTTGAATGTTTACTTGGTACCCACCATGAGTATCTCCATATTTTCAATCAATGTCAACGGTCTTAATTCCCCAGGCAAAAGGTCTTTTGTGTGGTGCCAACTGGTTAAAGGTCATCATGACGTGCTCTGTGTTCATGAAACGCACCTCTTGGAACGTGATATCTATAGAATGCGTTCTACCCTGTTCCCCTACCAATTCTTTGCCAACAGTGACTCTAAGAAAGTTGGTGTTGGGATCTTTATTTCTAAATCTGTGGTCTTTCAGTTGACCAACTCTCTGCCGGATCCCCAAGGGAGATTTTTGATCGTTTCTTACCTCATAAACAACATTCCCTATACCATAGCATCGGTTTACGCTCCTAATTCAGGGCAAATTAAGTTTATTAAAAAATTTCTAAACACCCTAACTCCACTTAAACATGGTCATACGATTATTGCGGGTGATTATAATATCCCCATGTCTAAAACTTTAGACTGTACAGTCCTCTCTCAATCAAGAGGTGAGCTGGGCCCTATTATACTTTCCCACAACTTGCATGATGTCTGGAGGGACTTCCACTACGAGGAGAGAGACTACACCTTTATGTCATCAAGACATCATACATATAGTAGAATTGATTGTATCCTAGTAGATGATGTGGCGCTCCCCCACTGTGTTGCAGCCAACATTGGTAATATTTCCTGGTCTGATCATGCCCCTGTCACTTTGTGCAGGTCTGACCCGGGAAATCTTCGTCCTCCAGCTCAGTGGCGTTTTAATGATAGTCTTCTCAAAGACCCCTTAAATGTTGAATTGGTGAAGAAACAGATCAAGGAATTCTTTTCCATTAATAATTGTGGAGATGTGGCTGATGACTTTCTCTAGTTTGCCCATAAGGCAGTGGTAAGAGGAGCCCTCAATAAGCTTGCCGCAGTCACTAAGCGGAAATACACTGCTTCCCTGAACTCTGCTCTCGCGGACCTAAAGAAATTGGAAGAACAACATAAACACTCCCCTTCCCTACCCCTGCTAAAGCAACTTACTGACACTCGTCTGCGGATCCGCCATCTTCTTTTAGTTAGAGCCGAAAAAGACTTTAAAAAGGCTAAGATTAAGTTTTATACTATGGGTGACAGAGCTGGGTCATTTCTTGCCAAGAGGGTTAAAAAAACGTGAAACCCAAGCTAAAATACCTTTCTTGTTTAAAGCGGATAGCACTTGGGTTTATAATCCTATTGATATAGCAGAAAAGTTTGCCTCTTATTACACCTCTCTCTACAATCTAAAGGAAGACGTGAGTGTTCCTCAACCGTCTCTCCCCTTTATACAATCATTCTTGGATAGAGCGAAACTACCTAGAGTCTTCCCGACTTGCCTTTCCCACCTTAATAGATCCTTAACGATGGATGAGATCTCCAAAGTCATTCTATCCTCCAAAAAATGATCTGCCCCAGGACCTGACGTTTTTTCCCCCCCCTATTATGCTCATTATCACGCCCAGCTCTCTCCTTACCTTCTACATCGCTTCACTCACTGGCAGAATTCTGGAGTGATCAGGCCGGAGGGTCTGGAAGCATCTATAGCTACTCTCCCTAAGCCTGGGAATGCTCCTACATTACCCGGGAACTTTCGCCCGATAGCATTGCTTAACTGTGATGTAAAGATATATGCCAAGTTATGGGCTAATAGATTGATGACATTCTTACCTTCCTTGGTTCAGCCTGATCAAGTGGGGTTTGTCCCCGGTCAGCAAACTAGGGTTGGCACGAGATGGTTGACTTGCTGGATGTGGTGGAGATTGGCTCCCTTCCCAGTGTATTCCTGTCTCTTGATGCTGAAAAGGCTTTTGACAGGGTACACTGGGGTTACATAAGCGAGGTGTTACAGAGATTCGACCTATCTGGCCAGGTTGCTAGAGCAATTATGGCTCTATATTCAAATCCTTGCGCCTCTTCCTGGGCCTCTGATTTTCGCTCTAGGGTGTTCTCCATATCTAATGGCACCCGCCAAGGTTGTCCCCTCTCATCTTTGCCCTTGTCATAGAGCCTCTCGCTGCCATCATTAGACTGAGCCCACAGGTCAGGGGGCTACCGGTTGGTGATGTGGAGTACAATATAGGGTTGTACGCCGATGACGTCGTTCTGACTTGTACTAGCCCTATGGACTCCTTGGATGCAGTCTCGTCCATTTTGACTGACTTTGCATCAGCGTCTTTTTATAAGCTTAATCTCACCAAATCCAATCTGTACCCCTCCACCTCTCCTCATCTTTCCAGCTTCAAATTCAAGCTAAATACCCATTTCTCTGGTCCCCTGGGGGCTTTGCATACTTGGGAATCAAAATTACTTCTCTATCCAATATTGTCCGGACTAATTGTGAGTCAGTTCTTTCCTCCATTAATTCTGAATTATCTAAATACTCGCACTCTTCTCTCTCTTGGATGGCGAGAATCCAAATACGGTAATTAAAATGTTAATCCTCCCACAGTTAATGTATCTTTTCAGATGTCTTCCAATTCTCATCCCTAATATATATCTTTCAGCCTTTCAATCTTCCGTTGATCGCTTCGTTTGGATTAATAAACCGCATAGAATTTCCCACCAGATTATGACTTTACCATATAACAGGGGAGGACTTAGAGTTCCTAGGGTTTTGGCGTACCATAGAGCCTCTCTTTTGGAACCAACCAAAATTTGGTGGGAGGGTTTCCATGTTTCACTATAGAATCACATTATGCCCCCGTGGCTCTCTTTGTCTGCTCCTAGAAACGTCTCTTCTGGCTACTCCCGCTCTGTCCTCCCAATTAAATACCATGAACTCTTTGACCAGGGTTTGGTCCACACATAGTTCTTCCCTGCTCACTTTCTTACACAGATACATTCCACTCAAAGCTATAGAGCACAGTACTTATTCTCTCTCTCTCTTGCAGTGATCTGCCCGTGGGATCCTGTTAGATTCAGATTTATTCTCTGACTTTGGCCTCTGCTCCTTTACAGAGCTGGTTGACAGATTCAACTTACCTAAAATGGTGTTTTTTCAATACCTTCAAATAAGGCATTTTTATCTTCATCCTACTTCTCTTGGGTGTATCCCCCTCTAACTGACAACGCAGTTCAAAGATTCTTTAAACCTAAGACGGTGCTTCAACATGGTATTTCGATAATTTATAAAGCTCTTATTGAACCTGCTGTGGATTCTAAACTTCCCTTTATGTCTCGGTGGGAATCAGACCTCTCCTTTTCTGCATCTCCCCGGACTGGCAGGTGGCCTTTACCCGTGCCTCCAGATTTACATTTTGCATTAACCATTTGGAGCAGTCAAAAAAACTGCAGTTGTACTGGTATATGCCCCCTGCCCGTCTTGCCAAATTTTATTCCACGTCCTCCCGTTTGTGTTGGAAGCTCTGCAATTCTGTGGGCTTTTTTATACACGTGGTGGGAGTGTCCGAAACTACGTACTTTCTGGCGGAGAGTTAAGTCAATTATTTTGGAAGTTATCAAGATACCGTTTGTCTTAACTGCTCCTTTGGCCTTACTGGGTTTAACGTTGCCTGACTTTCCTGCTCCTCTCCAACCGATTATTGCTAATATCTTGGTGGCGGCGAGACAATGTGTGACCAAATATTGGAAGTCACCCAACATTCCATCTGGGGACGAACTCATCACTACAGTGAATCTACATTTCCTATATGAATCCTCCTTCTCTCACGACATTTCTAAGAAAAATAAAATTCTCTCATGGTGGGACCCATGGTCTTCTTCATCCTTTTCCATTAATGACTAAGGGAACTTGGTTTTGACCTGGGTATTGCTCCCTATACATTGCTATTTATGCACTGTTTACTCCCTTCTTTTAAATCTGCGTCATCCAATTCCTCCCCCCCCCATATTTTCCCTCTCTTTTCCTTCCCCAATTTTTGTGGGTTTTTGTTCCCTTGAGTACCTAGTACTACCTTGTACTAGTTTGTACTATTTTGTGCTATCTGTACTCTACTGTTTAGTGTTATTTTGTACTGTTTAAATATCTACCGTAATAATTGATTTAGAAAAAAAAACAAAAAAAAAACATTTAACCTAAGTAGTGCCTAATGCAATAGATTACCTCTTTGTATGTTTTTTGCCATGCTTGCTTGTTTTTGCACTTTTCAAAGAAGTCAAATTGTTTTAGTGTAATTTTGCCCTTTTTAGCATGAAATAGCTCTAAAATGATTTCTCCTGGCATGTAGCTAGAAATGTCAACTTGCTGCAAGTAACTTCTTTTTAAAGTAAAATTCATTCCCAATGGCACAAATAATTTAACAGTCATGTTTGATTTTGTGTATGATTGAAGAGATGTATGCGGCTTGTCATCAGTTCCTAAGAAAATCAAATTATTGAAGACATAGTCGTGTCTCATAGGAAATATTCTCTCTATCATTATTTCATTTGATCTCATATATATTTTTACTGTCAGTAGACAACTTTGTGAGCTTATTTCTATTTGTGAAATTTGCTTAACTTTTCTTGTACTACATAAGAAATTAAATTAGAAATACTTGGATCATCTTTTCATCACACCCAATATGATGCTTAATAGAGGATACTTTTTTTTTTAATCCTGTGTAATTACTGTCAACCCCAGATATTAAAGAAGGTATAATGCAGTATAGGACATTTTCCATAGTATTATTTCACAGAAATATTGTCAAAGTATTGTACACTACATAGTCACTAAATTGCAGAATTCATATTCTTATCCTATATTCAAATACTTCTGAACTGCCCATAGACTGTAAATGTCTGAGCAGTCCACACACTTTACTGTGCAGTGTTGGTCTAAACCTTCACTGCATATTAAGCATCTTGCAGAAGATTCTGGCTGTCAGACACAGCCAGACTCCACAAATATAAGGTAAACATGATTTATTATCATGTTGGCCCTCCTGATCGCTGTGCACAAAATGTTGAACAAGCATTATGTATATAAATTAGAAAGCACTGACTGCTTCCTTCTGTGGACCTAGCCATCATGTGATCATTGGTTGTAGGTAGAGAGCAGGAGCAGAAGGGTCCTAGTAGATTGTCAGCTTATCTATAGAGGCTAGAAGATGATCTGGGCCTAATCTACCAGCCCCAGTTCCAGGAAAAATTAGCCATGAAAAGAGTGTATTAATATGTTAAAATTCCACCCCTCCCCCAACCAAAGATCTGTGCAGCAATTTAATAGACCGCATACATAATAATAGTTAAATTTGTTAAAATGTTACATTTCAGTGGCCGATCTGAACGACCATTTGGCCTACGACTATCTAATACCTGCGAGTGCCTTAATTAAAAGTGAGAAGAAGGTTATTTTGGAAATAGATTAAGTACCAATGAAATCTACTTTAATGCTACGTTATGGCTGTTGGCAAGGGTCTACCATTTTTATAAAGACCATGAAAAAGTAAAGAGACAGTACATATTTCTTATGGCTGTAGAGCCATGCAAGTAGTTGAGTCAGTCATGTAAGACATATTAGAAATACATTTATTATAAACCCTCCTTTGATAGACATAGTCCAGATAATATAGAGCCAGCAGCACCCACGGTAAATGAGGGAATATCAAACCTCCATAGTGGTGCACGTCCTACCAGGGAGTCATCCCAGTCAGAGAACAGTTAAATGGAGAGACACAGCACCACATACCAAACGGGATCCTTCACACTTTCTTTATTCCAGCACACCAGTGCAAGCGACGTTTCGGACTGTGTCCTTTCTCAAGCCTGAGAAAGGACACAGTCCGAAACGTCGCTTGCACTGGTGTGCCGGAATAAAGAAAGTGTGAAGGATCCCGTTTGGTATGTGGTGCTGTCTCTCTCCATTTAATAGTCCAGATAATAATCTAAATATCTGGTGTTTTAGGTAGCCTTCTAATAACACTAACTCATTCTCATGAATTGGATGCTGTGTATGTTCTAGAATAAATATCAATTTTCTGTATATTAGTGGAATAAATATATATAATAAGCTAATAAAGATAACAATGTAAACATATTATAATCTAGCTAGCATGTAATATATTGCACTATTAAACATCTTATTGTAACTCACTTCATGAGACTATAGGAATTAAGGGATATGTATGACTTGCCTAAAACAACAATAGCCTTAGTATACAAACCTCAAAATAATTCCACAATAGTTATGTGAACAGTGACTCATTGTATGGGCATAGAACAACTTTCTGGGTTGTATAGGATATTTCTTTAGATTTAATGTGACAATAACCAGGAATATATTATTGAGTAGTCAACTGATAGAGGAGCGATTCGTTAAAAGTCAAAGACATTTATTGCTTGGAGCACTGGAAAGATTTTACATATATTCTTTATGCATTTGCTGTACTAGGGAAAAAGAAGCCCTGAGGCTAAACTCTTGCAGCAATGTATTCATATGTGTACTTTGTGGCAAAATGTTAAAAATTAATAAATTGCTTAAAAGGGTTTTTTCACAAACAAAGTTAATTTAAAGTTGATTTGAATCAATAGATCTTGGAATAGTAAGTTCCACAAATGGATGTGTTTAAAAAACAATGTTCCTGGGCTGATATAATCTTATATATGTGTCCCTGCTATGTACTGTGTAATGGATGTGTCTGACGGTACAGGGACATGGTCTAATCATACCACATCTCCTGTGCTGAGATAATCTTATATATGTGCCCCTGATATGTACTGTGTTATGGATGTGTCTGACCGCACAGGGACATGGTCTAATCATTCCACATCTCCTGTGCTGAGATAATCTTATATATGTGCCCCTGCTATGTACTGTGTAATGGCCGTGTCTGACTGTACAGGAACATGGTGTGATCATACCACATCTCCTGTGCTGAGATAATCTTATATATGTGCCCCTGCTATGTACTGTGTAATGGATGTGTCTGACCGTACTGGGACATGGTCTGATCATAACACATCTCCTGTGCTGAGATAATCTTATATATATGTCCCTGCTATGTACTGTGTAATGGATATGTCTGACCTTACCACATCTCCTGTGCTGAGATAATCTTATATATGTGCCCCTGATATGTACTGTGTAATGGATGTGTCTGACCGCACAGGGACATGGTCTAATCATTCCACATCTCCTGTGCTGAGATAATCTTATATATGTGCCCCTGCTATGTACTGTGCAATGGATGTGTCTGACCGTAACAGTGACGTGGTTTGGTCATACCACATCTACTGTGCTGAGATAATCTTAGATATGTGTCCCTGCTGTGTACTGTGTAATGGATTTGAAGCACAAAAGAAAAAGAGTTGGCATATATGCAGCACACCACAAGGTTTTTCAGAAGAAGTTTAAACAATTTTATTAATGCACACAGTAAGCAAGGTTAAAAGCATTTAAAAGAAGCACAACCACATAATGATGAGTGATAGGGCCCAAGTCCCATACATCAACATGAATGAACACATACTCATTGCTGAAAAGCAGAATATGATCCCACAACAATATAAATAATCAAATGAGCATTGTTTCAAAGCATACAGAGTAGAAACATTGATTCAGACTCCTTATCAAAGGCTCAGAGATAATAACCAGTACAGGGCAAGGACAAACTGAGGTTCCAAGCTTTCATGTAATGAGACCCAAGACTACAATGAACCCCTTGATGTGGACAAAAAGCAAGCCCTTATCTATTGAAAAATTTTCAAGAATCTGTATCAATGTTTCTACTCTGTATGCTTTGTACCAATGCTCATTTGATTATTTATATTGTTATGGCTGTCTGCTGCTGGCAGGGAGTCACTGGGGTCGAGGCCCGGTCTCGTGGCCCTGGGGGTCGGGTTTATAAGAGGTTTATGGATGATTGTCCACACCACCCATGGGATGTGGCTATTAGTGGCCGTGGTTGCTGTACGGGACCTCTGGGGATGATGGGATGGCAGCGGTAATGGTTTCACTCCCCACGGGCGGAGCGGGTCCCCAGGGCAACCGGAATAGTCTATGGCGGTGGTAGGCCATTGGGGGTGCAGGACAGACACAAGGGTTGAAGTCTCTGTTACCTTTACTGGTAGAAGTAGCAGGTTCATCCAGGGTTTCGTCCACAAGAGATATTAGGAGTCCGAGTGACCTGGAAGCAAGTTGGGATTCTCCTCACCCGGTGAGTTCTGAGGCCTCCCTGTTGTGCTACTCTTGGCAGGTCCTGGTTACCTGTAGCTAAGCTGCGACCCTCTCCTCCTGCATACAGTTTCTTGTCCGTATGACATGCAGCTTGAGTCCTTTCTGGGTTACACGCCTCAGGCTGTTCTCCATGAGCCCTCCAGTGATGCTGTGCCTCCTAGGCTTCATTGTGGACGAGAGACTAGGAATATCCCGCCCTCCAGTGCTGGCTGCTGGGCCTAGAGTCCCTCACAACCTCGGAATCCGGCGTCCGCTTCTGGCGCTCTGCACTGGGGTGAGCCTGGCAACTGGCTCCACTCCCCAGACCTGCTTCTCCACTTCCCCAGACCCTCTCACACTGGCTAGTCTCTGTCCTGGGATGAGCCTTACGCTGCTCCAGTCCACGGGACCTCTTCACAGTCCTCCTAGGAACTGCCTAACAGCACCTACAGACCAGAATTTATAGGAGGGGACCTCCCATTGGACTCGGGTTTCAGAGTTCCCCCTTCTGGCTTGGAGTTGGGAAGGTGTTGTGTGTGGTGGGCTTACCTGGTGTGGATACCTTCCCTTGCTTCCAAGCATGACATGACTTCCCGGGGAAAGGGGGGGGGGCAATGTCATGGCAACTGGACCCGGGGTGCCACATTAACTTTACTTAGCCTGACTGCATTCCGATTTCAGTTATTGGGGTGGACCGGCGCTGATCACAATAATGTTCTGCTCAGCTGATTGGACGTGTACCTGGCAGCACACACCCAATCAGCTCAGCAGCCCTGTATTGGCGGGAGATTTAAAGACCATTCAGCTGAGCGGTCTTTAAATCTCCTGCCAATACCGCGCTGCTCAGTTGATTGGTCGTGCACCAGGTAGCACGCAACCAATCAGCTGAGCAGCGCGGTATTGGCGGGAGATTTAAAAATAATTAAAGAATGCCCGCGGGAGCATTTAAAAATGCCTGCCACTCACATGCTCACGGTAACCTCCCGGCAGCGGGTTATGAGCGGCAGGCGGTATAGCAATGAGGGCAGGCGGGCATTTTTAAATCTCCTGCCAATGAACGGCGAGGGATTCAAATCCCCTGATACAACCACGCGGCACTGCTTATTGGCTGAGCCGGCCGCCAATGAGCGGTGCTGCGCGGGATTTGAATCGCGAGCCACTCATTGGGTCAGCCGGCGGTAGCTCAGCCAATGAGCAGTGCCACGTGGCTGTGGCGGGTGATTTGAATCCCGTGCCGCTCATTGGCTGAGCACCAGGGGCACTCAGCCAATGAGCGGTGCCATGTGGTTTGGCAGGGATTTGAATCCCAGCCGCCATATCAGAATACCCATAATTTGGGTGTTCCAATATGGCGGTCAGCGTACTGCCAATGCGAGCAGCCGCTGATCTCCCGACAGAATAGCGGTATTGTCACTTGTCACAATCCACCATGACTAATGGTGCTGTGGTGTATTGTGAGATACACAATCGCCGGAAGCTGTGACAGAGACTGGTGATTATATATATAGATAAGAGAACTGCGCTGCACACCATATAAATATTTAGAAACTAATATAATCTTGAGAAGATTAATGGACCAGGAATAAATAATATCATTGAAGGAAATTGAAGTGTGGAACCTGTCACCAGATTTTTGCAGAGTAACATAATATAGGACCTGAGATCCTGAATTTAGCAATGTGTCACTTACAGGACTGCTCAGTGTAGCTTTGATAAAATCACTGTTTAATCAGCTGGAGATTATCATTAGCAATCTATTTGGCCTGCTGCCAGGTAGTCTGGCATATTCATAGACTGCTAAATCTGCCACAGAGAAAACACTAATTTTATCAAAATGACAGCAAACAGCTCAGTAAATAACACATCGCTGGAATAAGGGTCTCTATTTCTACATTGTGGTTCTCTCAGATGGGATGGCAAAAACTTCATGACTGGTTCCCTTTAAGGCTATGATACCGAGATTCCCAGGAGTTCTGCCTAACTTAGGGTGTGTTGAGAGTCAGGATTTTTTTTTGCAGAGTTTTCATAGCTGATAAATTACTTTATAGCTTTTATTTTTTGTTTAGTAGAAATTTGGAGGTTTAATCTGTTGTGCACTGCTAGAAGAATTTTTACAAATGTGCCCATGGTCGCCACTGTTTGGATACAAGGAGGGACAGCAGCACAACGGCAGGTGCGGGTCGGTAAATACTAGTGCATTACAATGAATTAGAATATCATCAAAAAGTTAATTTATTTCAGTGATTCAATACAAACAGTGAAATGTATATAATATACAGAGTCATTACAAACAGAGTGATCTATTTCAAGTGTTTATTTCTGTTTATGTTGATGATTATGGCTTACAGCCATTGAAAACCCAAAGGTCATTATCTCAGAAAATTATAGTAGGGAGGATGAAAGGTTAAAAACAACTCTGCCATATTCCACAAGACATCAGAGGGTGAATATAATATTGATTCATTAGTCAATGTGTTTCAGGGATCCCAGAAATGCTCTGAAACGTGGCAATATTACATTGATTTTTTATAATATTCTAAATCATTGAGATGCACTAATATATATTTGTTTTATTTCAGCACCACCTTTGGCCCATTTTTAAAACAATTATCAGGGGAACACAACCTATTGTTAATGTAATACAGATGCTGAAATGCAATTATCAAGCCAATTATCCATTTCACAGACAATATTTTTTTAAATTGCTTGTCTAGTATGCGAAATTAGCAAATAAATACTCTATATGTATATGGCTGTTTATTGTTCTCAGTTTACATTTCTATCATGTTTCCATAGTTTCATAACCTTGACACGGTCGAGCAGGTGTGAAATAATAAACATTCCTTTATGCTGTAGTCACAGAGTCACCAGAGACATTTCAATCGATCATATGTATGGTGTTAGAATTAGAAATGCACAGTGTAGTATTTTCAGATGGAAAGGAGAAAGCTCAATTAGGGTCTACCTGTGTGAACAGGTGGAGAACAAACAACAGGTTTTGCTCACCTCTTTCAGGTTGCGAGGGTCACAACCAATCCGAACACATATGTGGAAATTAATCCTGATAACGGTCTGCAGCAGTTCTCCCAACACCAAGATGAACAGCAAAATAGAAATGAAAAGGGTATCCGAACCACACTCCCGTCTGGGGAAAACAATTCAATTCCAAAGACTAGGAAAATTTTATGGTGATTTTTTTATTTTTAACGCGTTTCGGGGGTGCAAGCCCCCTTCATCAGGTATATCTTGTGATTTTTTTTCCTGAAGGAGGCTTGCACCCCCAAAACGCATTGAAGATAAAAAATCACCATTAAATTTTCCGAGTCTTTGGAAGTGAATTGTTTTCCGCAGACGGGAGCGCAGTTAGGATACCCTTTTCATCTCTTTTCATTTTTGCTGTTTAGTGTAGTATTTTGTAAGAATCGTATGCAGATTGCAAGTTATTAACTTCTTACTGCCTTTATTTAGCTGTAGTTCAATCATATTTGTGGATGACGTTTTTATGTCTTTTTCAATAAAAGTTTCCACTTTAGAGGTTTTTCTTTTTTCTGTAACCCTTAAAGGAGATTTCCGGGATATAAAAAAAAATGTGCCCAAGCATAAGAGGCAGGTAGCTGCACCTACCTACCTGTTGTTCCCGCTGTTCACTCCTGGCACAGAGCAGTCAGCAAGGCGGAGTAAACACAGAGCAGAGCAGCTTTTCCACTCTACTCTATGTGAAGGGGGTGGGATAGCCGGCTTCCCGCTCCTGATTGGGGAAGCTGGCTGTCAATCAGCGTGACATCGACTCTGACGCTCGTCAACAGAGGCGAGGAATCCTCCCCTATGCAGACGTGACATCAGCGGAAGCTGAAAAATCACTGACAGGAGCGGTCTGAGACTGCTGCGGTCGACGGTGAACTGCATCAAGCACAGGTAGGTAGGTGTCAGCTAACTGCCTGTTAATGCTTAGGCACATTTTAGTTTTTTTATTTATCCCAGATAACTCCTTTAAAGGGAACCTGTCACCCCCTTTGGGCATTTTAAACTGTGCCCACCAGCTTACACATCATGTAAATAGGGTTCTAGTAACCCCAGTATGTGCCCAGACTCACCCCTCATACCTGTGAAAACAACTTTTATTGTGTAACGGAGGCTGCTATATGGTCATCGTGGCTCAACCCTTCGCCACCCATCCTGGCTGCAAATCCCGCTTCCTGCCCCTCCTCTGGCCGGCACCGAGTGACATATGCACTAGCGCCGCCGCAGTGGAGCGGGTGTCTATGCTCCATCGAGCATAGTGCAGATGTTTCACGAGACGTCACAAATCTCACGAGACCTCTGCACCATGTTCTATGGAGCGCAGACACCCGCTCCACTGTGCCGGCCCGTTTGCTCTTGTTACTCACGTGCCGGCCAGATGAGGAGCGGGAAGTTTAAACATGCTGGGTGGGTTTTGCAGCCGGGAGGGCGGTGAGGGGTTTAATCACTATGACCATATAGCAGCCTCCGTGACTCAATAAGAGGCCACCGCTGGACACAATAAAAGTTTTCACAGATACGAGGGGTGAGTCTGGGCACATACAGGCGTTACTAGAACCCCATTTACATGATGTGTAAGTTGGAGGGCACAGTTTAAAATGCCCAAAGGGGGTGACAGTGTCGGGGAAAATTTTACTGTTCCACTCCCTCGCCAGTCATCCCAGATTAGACTATGAACACGCGGTACCAGATAAGAGTAAATCAGACTGAGAGAGTCCGGTTCAAGCTTATAACGTGTCCAGGTTTAATAATGACAACGTATACGGCAACAACTACTGAACCCAATATCCGGGTACAGGGCATTTTATAGTCTAAAAGATAAGCATGTAAATGTCCATGGCAGGGTGGGAGTTAGGTGGGATTAAGCTAATGTCTATGTTTGTTAATAATAATAGTTCTTTGTATTCTGAGAGTCCGTTCTTCATCACGTCATGGTATCATCCCTTGGCTGCTGGGATACAGGTTATCTTGGGTTTCCCATAGCACAGTCTGGAGCAGGCACAACGAGGACCAATCAGCTTGTCCATTCTCAAGGCAATTCTGTGCAGCCATATCTTCTTTCCAGCATACACATCTGAAGAGACACTTTGTTTACAAAACAGCTCCTTGTTCACAGATTCATAGTGGGAAAGAAAGAGAGAAAGAAATAGATGGAGGAGGGGGAGAGCCGAAGAGAGAAGAGAAAAAGAAGAGAAAGAGAGAAGGAGAGAGAGATAGATAGAGAGGGAGGAAGGGAAAAGAGGGAGAGAGAATATTGGATACGTACCTGAATACAGGAAAAACTTATTGTTTCATTTAATGCTATATGAGTATAAAAACTAAGATTAATAGATAAGATATAATTCATCCTCCACAACAGATTCCCTTTAATTCAGTGGTTCTTAACCGGGATCAAACCCCAGGGGTAAGGTGTGTCAGTTTCAGGGTTTTGGCGGAGCCTCCACCACAGAGGTCAACACACTCCCGACGACTGCATGTAGATTTATCACTAAAGAAGGGTTCGGTGAATGTGCATATGAAACTGGTGGGTTGGGTACCTCAAATAAGGTTAAGAACCACTGCTTTAAGTACTTAGAATACTCTCAGAAAATGTCCCCTTTTTAAGTGATATGATAGTTGTATTTCCACTATCCATTTTTAAGGTGGTTATCAAAAAGGATTGCAGTCATACAGAAACTAATTCTGTCTTAGTTTTTGTCTGCAACTTAACTTAACCACTTGTCTCCTGGCAAGTTGGAGAGCCCCGCCTCATTCCTGCTAAACAGAAACTGATATAATGCATTCCATTTGTGATCCATTTAGGGCACAGTTCATACACATCACCCTGCTGCTTGTGAGGTCAATAAGCAGGTTATAATATGGTTAGTGTAGGGGCCGTTCCAAAGTGGGTCACCTTGCCATGATGGAATGGCTTAAGTATGTTTTTTGCAAAAAAGGTATGAACGAAGTACCCTGTGTTTTTACTGCACTAGCTTTTATTTATTTATTGCAAGGTATTTGGAGACAATATACATATAGGTTTTTTTTTCTGGTTGCTAGAAACTAATACTGTGTAGCCAATACTCTTAATTTATAACATTTGTAGTGTTTTCTCCACTTTATGTGGACAATGCATTGATGTAACTTCATCTATTGGAAAAAAATGTTATTTTACTCCATAAACATTCTTTTCTTTTGTGAGGACAAACAGCATTGTGCAACTAGAGTGTCATTGAATTACCTAATGTTCTTTGCTACTTTTCTTCCTTGAAACAAGAACTGCTATCAATATCTTGTGTGCAGAACAGCTTTTATTTGCTCCAACTTCCATAGTGGCCAAGACAGTAGCATGGGATGTGCAGTGGTAAATCTAAATCATGCCTACTCTGCTTTTTCTATCCCACAGCATAGGATAGGCAGTGATGTGGGTCAGACTCCACATGCAACTGTGGTGGCCATCATGGACGCACAAAAAACCCAGAATACTGATTTGAGTAAAGCAGGCAGCAAAAGGCAAATGGAGGGCACAGGCAAGGTGAAAAAAACCATGAAGAGAACCTGTAATACCCAAAAATAGCATGCAGTATAAAACGTGCATCTGCACTGCACTTGTCCATTCCAAACTGTATTATCGTTATAAAATTGAGATTTCTGGCAAATAATTGTACAATTTTTGAGCTATGGTTAGCGGTCACCATGGCTACCTGAGCTGTTCTTGGGTGACCACATTGAATCACCGCTTATTTAGCCACAGCTTTCAAGGCTCTCTGTCTATGCTCGGAGGCTGTGGTGACAGGATATTTCTTCTGCACCACGGCCTTTGATGTAGCTGAGTTGAGATTGCATCGTGGGACCTCATGGTGGATTATCATCAGAGGATATGTGTTGGGATTAATACATTGGAGAATGAGGGTTGTCAGTGTGTTTTACTCTTAATAAAGCAATTTTTTCTGTGTTTTATTTCTAATAAAGAAATTTTCTTTGTGTGTGTTTATTAACTATTCATTTATTGGATTGGTAATGGGCGGGTTATCAGAAGATACCTGACATTACCAATTCAGGGCTTAATGACAAGCTGTTAATCATCAGCTGTTATTAACCCCTTTATTACCCAGTTTGCCACCAGTACAAGGGCAACTGGAAGAGTAAGGTACAGTGCCAGAAAATGCATCATTGTCTGTGGCAGCTGTGGGCTGTACTTCAAAGCAGGGTGGTCCAGAATGCTTAGGCCTCCCCACGCTGAGGATTTCAGCCCCCACCTACCTAGTTGTATCTGTCTGGCAACCAAAAATACGGCAAAGCTCCACATAGTTTTTTTTTAATTACTTTAAGAAATAATAAAAAAAACAACTTGAGGCTTTTGTGTGTTTTTGGTTGCCAGCCAGATACAACTAGGAATCCTCAGTGTGGGAAGACCCAAGCATTCTGCCCTCATTGTGAATTGCAGCCAAGAGCGACCCCAGAAAATTGACAGATTCATTAGAAGTGCCATTTTCTGGTGCTGTACCCTGACTCTTCCAGTTGGCCTGGTGCCGATGGTTAATAGAGGGGTTAATGCCAGCTTTGTATTGGCAGCTGGCACTAAGCCAGAAATTCATAATATCAGGCCAACGATAGACATGGCCATTATGAATCTCAAGTAAATAGTAAATAATACAGAACACACAGAGACAAATCATCTTATTTCAACAAAAAATACAAAAACATATCTCAACGCCATCTTTATTACTTCCTCCATGATCCTCTGTGATGTCTTCTCACGATGGGATCGGAAACTGACTGATTTCCAGCTACTGGTGTGAGTGGGGTGACATCAGAGAGGGGATCGCCTGAGTACAGCTACAGCTCTGAACATAGATGACCTTTGCCACAACAGCCCGCTCACAGCTCTATGATTTTCTGTGGATCACCTTTGCTAGCCGTTAAAAACACAGAATACCTACATGACTCACAGATGTGTGAATAAGGCCCAAGTCAGACTACAAGTCATTGAAAAAGACTATCTTGCACCCTAGAGGGCCTGACTCATCAAAGTGTAACTGTGCAGTGTTCCATTATGATATTACATGTGCAGTATTCAACTGATAAATACATCTTTTTCAATAGCAAAAGAAAAACCTAAATTAACAAACAATATACCTAGATCTGTCCTGAGATTGTGCAACTATTCTGTACTGGAGTTAGTCCATGATCTTTATCATTGCACACAACTCTTTGATTTATGTTCTCTAATTTTATAAATATGTATTATGCTGATATTTGGTTATTTATCAAGAATTGTAATCAGAAAGAACAGATAGAAAGCATTCCACAGCAAGAAACATGCAAGAGTTTATGATTGAGAAGAATTTGAGTAATAACCACATCGGTTATTTCACAACTTTCAGAAAATGGCATGTTATAAAACATATTTTCCGCCATCTCCATCTTGAAAGACTCCATGGACATTGATAAAAGAGAAGCAATAGGGAACTAAGATAGATTGATTGATGGTTCTTTCAGGAAATGGAGAAGCTTCATAACAAAAAAACTAGAGGAAGGTGAAGTCAGACGGGTAGTATCTCCTTTTATCAACTCAAGTTGGTACCTATTGGAAGATCTCCAAGGTAGCCTAGGAAGGTTGAAGCTAAATGTCGGAGATGTAGGGGCACATGAGGAAGATTATGGGAGACGGGCTCATGAGAATTGAGACATAATATTGAGAGGTACTGCAAACATTGAAATAATACAGAGGGGAAGGATGGGGAGACACTGTTCTAATGGATCGAATTGTGTTATAGGGAAGTTCAATGTTCTACTATTTTCTTTTTTTTCTTTGTTTCAGGAATTGCTCTAAGCATGTGGACTTAATGTTATAAATAACTGATTTCACTTTGCCATATTGTTATATGAGACAATGCATAGATTTGTTGTATGTTTTATTTTAAAATCAATAAAAAAGATTTTTCAAAAAAAGCAAAAACATATTTTACTATAAATTTCAATGTGAAAAAAATCTCTACATATTTTGGATTATATACAGCCCACTAGAGCAGACAGCATAGTAGGCTGACAATTCATGTTCGCTACCTTTTGAGCTTTGCTTCATAGACTGGGAAAGAGGAGCAGTGTCATATCATTATCAGTTATGGTACCTTTACACGCCGCGACGGCAGGCTGGATACATCCCGCTACTTCACGTGCACGAGCACGCTCAAACGGTTACAAACGGTCAACGCACCCTCTTCACACGCCGCCACAAGATGCGCTACGCCACGCTACATCTATAGCTAGCTACATCGCCGGGTGTCTCAAGTAGCCAGCTGTTGCTTAGCGTACCCGCTTCACACGCCGCCACCACAGGGTGATGTGGGAGCAACAAAGGCAGGACGTAAAACAAATAGGCGTGCCACAGTCCTGTACGCCGCGCCCAAACCACAACCATTGGCCAATACTACGGAGTTGTGATTGGGCACGACGGAAAGGGCGGATGGCCGAGACGTGACGTACTAGTGAGCGGAGTGAAGCACGGAATAAGCGGTTGTGACATGGCGGAGTGTGGCGAATGCATCTAAACCGATGTTAAAGCGTCACCCAGGAGCGGTGGCCAGTCACATACCCAGTGTGCATAAAAGTAGCGGTTCCGGGGCTATGTGTACGTAGTACAAGTGTTTGCCTTGTCACGCACGATCAGCGCTTGTGACAGCGGCGTGTGTACATTGCGCCGAGGTGCGTTTCTGCGACACACATTAGCGGCTCACAACACACAGTATGTGCGTTTTGTGTGTAAATTGTATGTGTCTCAACTATGGCTAACTATGTTGGCATACAGGCTGAATGGTGTTCATATATATCTGCCAACAGATGTGAATGTAGTGGAACTGCTCCCTAGCAAACCTGTGAAAGGTCTGTGTGACAGTGTATTTGAAAACACCTGAGAAGAATATGTCCTGCATCAATGTGCTGTGTGCAGGTGACCCTCTGCCTACAACAAAATAAAGGCTCATGTACGCACAATGGCCACAAACACTGTTAGCCAAAAGACTGGGCAAAAAACATGGCTACCCACACATATTGTCTGCACAATCCCAGCCAATAGGTGGCTATGACATCCCAGGCCCCCACCATAAACTTCATCACATTTCCCTCCTCCACCAAGTAAACAGGCTCACACATTTTTTTGGATCCAAAATAGTATTTTATAAATCAAATTCATTCATCGTGACCTTGGATTACAATTTTGTAAAAAACATACATCAAAATAAAATGGACAAGTAAAGTGCATGTCACAATCTGCCAACACATTGCAGAGACAACAAATTGACCCCACATTGGAACCTGTGCAGCAGCAAACAAATTTAAAAAAACATAAACTAACTAACTAACTAACTAACTAACTAACTAACTAACTAACGAAACATCATGCACATTAGGAAAACAAAGATCATGAAAATGTGAAAAACAAAAGAAAAGGGGTGCAGCTACCCTGCTGTCACCTCCATTGCAATGTTAAATACACCTCCCAGAACAAGCCACACTACATGGCCTGGTCCTGCCAGCTCACTGCACCAGACCCATTGAAGTAGGAGCAGTAAGCGTCTCTACTGTCCCTGGCCTCCCGCCGAGTGCGGCCATGGCTCTGCGGCTGGAGTGGCACAATCACATGGCCATCATCACGCCAAGACCCTGGACGGAGCTCCCCTGTTGTAGCGTCGGCATTATCTACATAACCTCCTGGCGTGTATGATGCCCTATCCCTACGACGCAGGAAGTTATGCAGCACACAGCAGGCCACCACTACCGCGTCAATAGATTCTGGTTTCATATGTATAGGCGTATGAAAAACCCGGAATCTATTGGCCATTATCCCAAACGCATTTTCAACTACACGGCGGGCCCAGGATAGCCGGTAGTTGAAAATGCGTCTCTCAGAAGTAAGGGCCCTCTGTGGATATGGCCGCAGTAGGTGCTCCTGAAGTGGGAATGCTTCATCCGCCACAAACGCAAAGTTTAGATGTTCGGTCGTGTGCTCATTTGAGGGTAAGTTTAGCCCACCACTCCCTAGTAGTGTTGCCAAGGAGCTGCGTGCAAACACCCCCCCATCTGAGTTGCGACCGTTCATTCCAACATCCACGTAGAGGAACTCATAGTGCGCATCTACTACAGCCATGAGGATTATACTACAATACCCTTTGTAATTGAAAAACAAAGAGCCAGAGTTGGCAGGTTTGGTAATCCTCACGTGCTTACCATCCAATGCCCCGCCACAGTTGGGGAAGTTCCACCGGGTTTCAAATCCTCGGCCTACTTCCAGCCATTCTGCGGCGGTTTCAGGCATTTTCATGTAGGCTGGCTGCAGAGCTCTTCAGATGGCCCAACACGTTTCAGGGATCAGGCGGCTCAGCAGGGGCAGGGAGACACGTGACATGTATGTGAGTGATGTCATGGACTGCCCTGTAGCCAGGAACCGCAAAGTGATCGCCAACCGCTCAGCAGCTGATACTGATGGGCGCATTATAGTGTCCTGACGCGCTATCATTGGCTCTACATGCTCCAATAGGAAGGTGAAACAGTCCTCGGGCATACGGAGATAGTTTCGGTAATCATCAGGACAGGTAATCTCCAGCTCCCGCAACAGCTGCATGTGGCCCCGGGTTTCCCGCCTGCGAAGCCAATCACGGGTCCACAAGCGCCGCTGTCTGCGCCTCATCAACCTTTCAAACCGATCCTGAAGCCACATTTGCTCTTCCACCAACGCAAGAGCCACGATAACATTGCGGTCATGGATATTCTGCATCCTCAATATCAGCACCTGTAGATGAGAAAGCACAACATGAGTAGGTAGAACAATATGTGCCAATGTCAGCAGGTTAAGCAAGCCACACCTATTTTTGATGACACACTATAGCCAACTGGAGGGGAACTTGCGTCAGGCCACAAAACACATCCCTGAAGCCAGGAAAGGCAAACACCCAGTAGTCACCCCAATCAAAATGGAAGACACCCAATGATAGTGGCCTCCTCTACATCAACTTCTATGGGAGTTTGTCAAAGTAAAACATCTGCACCTAGGTGAGTTAGAAAGGGACATGTGTCACCAATAATGTATGATAACAAATTTGCAGATGCCATTACACAGACCATAATCAAAATGTCGCCATTTCCTAATCTGGGATGTTAAACAAACAATACGTACCCCGATAGCCTGGTCAAGTAAGCTTACAAGAAGCCAACAACTTTGCACATGAGTGAGGTTGGGTACCCATGGTTACATATGTTTTTGCTGGTCGCATTTGTCCGAAACATCTATGTTATGTCTAGACTGCCACACCTCCAAGCCATGTGTGATCCTATCCCCGTTGGACCCAGTCTCCATTGGCCACAACCAGTATGCTGAAATTGATCCAGGTGACAGGAGTAACACATTTCTGTCTACAGTCCTGCAGCCAATCTCCTGTATGCTGTCTGGAAACAAACACAGCAATGTATGTGTTCAAAACTTTTGAAGCACCAAACAAAATGCCTACTCCAAGTCCACACAGTACACTATATCGTCCCCAGCAATACAAACCCCTATACACTCCGCTCAAACAGTGTTCTGCGGTCGCAAATAACACCAACATATGCACCCCACACCCCGCAATTTCCATGTGTGTCCACAGATACTTACTTAATGGGTCTGGCCAGCAAGCGTAATGTTTGCCGGAATGCGCAGCTTTTCAAGGGCCGCCAACCTATCACGATTCTGCGATCTCCACCAATTAGCGGAAGTTAATTACGCCCCCAGGTGTCCCATTACGCTGTGCGTCATTGTGTCCGCTGTGATTGGTTTGGCGTCCTATAAAGCCCGGCCAATGGCCACGACACCTTGTCCAGAGGTCCATGTGCATTGAGCTACTAGTGTCCTGCTTATCTTCTGCTGCTCTGACGGTAAGCTCTTTAGCGGTTTCTATTAAAGTGCACGGAACGCTGATGCTTCTTTTCCTGGCCGCTTAGGCAATGTGTGTATGGGCATGTTTGATACGGCCTTTAATTTTTGCCCTGTAATAATACAGATGGCTCAGTTAGTCTATTGTATGGCAATAGTCAGGTATTGCCTCTACTTGTATTGTGTGCGTATAGATTGGGCCTTTGATGTAATTTTTTAGTCAGACATATGAAGTTGACATTTAGAACTGTAATGCACATCAGCATTTGATGTGTGCAATTATTGGTTCCTTCATTGCAGGGATTATTGTTACCTCTGTTAAAATTGTAATCCCATGGATGGTGAACCAACAACATGATGATGTGGTTGCACATTACATGTAGTATGTGCAGTCTTGGCACATACCACACCCTCCTTTCTCATCTGCTTAATGTTAACCATTTTGCTCAGTACAAAGGTAGTAGCTAGCACACAATGTGTTTGCTCACATGTGTGGCTAGAGGTATGTACGCACACACCGTGTCCAGGTATTTTTTAATAGGGACAGTGGGTTCTTAAATCATGTTTAACACATGTGTAGGTGGGCACAGATTACCTGACATGGTTAATTTTGTCACACATGTCTTTTACTTGGGAACGGTGTGACATTGTGAAAATGGCACACACAGGCCAAGTTGTAATCAAACATTTTGCTGCCTATAATGTACATATTAGAACCTTATGAGCATGTAAATCATGTTCAAAAGGTTTTTACAGATCGATGTGGCTTGTGTCGTGACGGTGTGGTTTGGCTGTGTTTTGTCTTCCCCAGATGCCGAGGTGTACTGTGGAATTTGAAACCCAGCTTCTCACGGAGTATCAGCGGCACGAATGTTTGTGGCGCAGCTCGCTGCCTCAATATAAAAATCAGGCAGCGAGGTCCGAGGCCTACAGGACTCTTGTGGCTCTAGCCAATCGGATGGAGCCAAGGGTAGGCAAGAGTTGAGACCAGCATGCGGTGGCATTAAAAATTAAAAACATGCGGCAGTCGTTCATGCGGGCTCACAATGAATACCTGCACCGTCGCTCAGGAGCTGGAGCTGAGGAGGTACCATCACCTACCCTATGGTACTATCCACTCTTCACGTTCATCTTGGGCGAGGGGAGCTCGCGTGCAACGACCACCAACCGCCCCGTTGCTGCTTCCCATGTAGGCCCGGATGAATCACCATCTGCGCCACAGGAGGTGGGTAATCGTGTTACAGTGGTGGCCCACAATGTTTCCTTCACATGTGTGGTTTTGCAAATCCTTAACTAGCACACTTTTGACACATTTTCCGGCTTGGTGTGGGAAACCTTTTTCTGTCTGTAAATCTGCCCTCCTTCCAGGAATTTGGATTATGTAAATTCGACGCAGAGAGCCGTATTCCAAAGTAGCATCTCCCACAAATATCGAAACTGGATAAATTACATATGTAAGGTTTTTAAAATTGTTTGTGGGTTTAAATGAAAGAGGCACATAGTGGCATCTACTAAATGGTGCTGCCACACATGTGTGTTGGCTCTGGTGCAAGTGGGTTATAGTTATTTGAATGTTTGATGGTTTGACATCATATTAGTAGTCAAAACGCGAAGGTGGCCAATATCTGTCTTTGGCCAGGACAGCCCCAGTATCAAGGTGTTGTGGTGACATGTCCTAATTGGGTTACGGCTCTCTGACTGACACCTAATTCTGTATTGTGCTGAGTACCTGGAATCGTAGAGGTGAGTGTCCAGGCGCAGTACAGGTTTTGGTGTCTTTAACGTTTGGTGGTTTGGTGTTTGTGGATTCCTTAAAGATATATTTTTTTTGGTTTTAGTTTAGTGGGAGTGGTATATTGTGTCCTGTGTCCATGGTATGGTGTGGTCCTTGCCCTCACTAATGTTTTTTTTTTTTTTCTCTCCCCCCAACAGGCCCCAGAAGAGGACGGCTCCATTGCGGAGCATTCTGTCGCTGATGATGCTCAGCCCATGACATCTGGGGCTGAGCAGGAGGGCGGGGCGAGTGATGTGGGTCCGGCCCCAGGGCCCAGCTCCAGGATCCGTCGCCGGCGACGTCCAGCACCACCAGAGACGGAGCTGGGCACCTGGGCCCGACGCGTGCTGTTGGACGAACAGCAGACCCACATCGACAGCACCGCCCTCTACATGAGCGACAGAATGCGAGGGATGGAGCCGCTCCAAAAAAAGATCCTTCTGAGGGTCTTCAACAATGCCGCTGATGCTGCCGATGATGGGGCCCTTCAATGGGGATGCCACGTCCCCCCCCCCATGCAACACAGCTTATGGCCCCTTTCCCCAGCTGCCCCATCTCGGCCCGTGAGAAGACCGGCCCCGCCACAGTCACCCCATCCCCCCCCAACACGTCGTCGTACAACAAGACGTTCTCGGGCAGGTCGGGGCTGCCCTGAGAGGAGGGGGGAGGCGGCATTGTCAGAGCCGACAGAGGATGATGAAGTTGGACACTAGTAGCCAATGCACCGAATTGGCACTCTGGACTTTTGCATCTGGAGGAACCTTCTTTTTTTTTCCTTATGTTTTTGTAAGACTTTTTAGCAGAATTGCTTCATATGATTTGTTTTTTAATTTTCCATTCTGACTGGATTAAATTTTTGATCATACTCAATTGTGTTTTTCTTTTGGGTTATGGCTTGGGGGGGGCAGCGTGGGTGAATGGTGTTGTTCACAATATAGTTTGGCCCAAGCCACACAATATGGGCCAATGGCCTCAGAGTAGGACGACCATAGGTTCCTTTGTACTGTGGTAGCACATTCACAAAGAGGTGTGGTAATGTGTGTGAGATATTTACCTGTTGAACATGTTTCCCCCCCCAATATTCTTGTTGTGACATGAAGGAGACAAATTAAAAGGTAACAAGACATTTTATTTGCTACATACATGTGTGGAAGCCATTTGCCACAATACACAGAATGCAGCTTCCAGATAGGTGTAGCCATCCCACACTCCTGATGGTCCCAATGTGGGACAGGATAGGTCCAGAAGGCAAAGGGCTGGTTAATCCACACTCCTGATGGTCCCAATGTGGGACAGGATAGGTCCAGAAGGCAAAGAGCTGGTTAATCCACACTCCTGATGGTCCCAATGTGGGACAGGATAGGTCCAGAAGGCAAAGGGCTGGTTAATCCACACTCCTGATGGTCCCAATGTGGGACAGGATAGGTCCAGAAGGCAAAGGGCTGGTTAATCCACACTCATGATGGTCCCAATGTGGGACAGGATAGGTCCAGAAGGCAAAGGGCTGGTTAATCCACACTCCTGATGGTCCCAATGTGGGACAGGATAGGTGAAAGGGCCAAAGGCCTAGCCATCCCACAATCCCCCTTTTCTGATAGTGGGACACTATAAGAAAAGAGCCCAACGGGGGCAAAAACAAAAAAAAAATCCACATCAAAAGCCAAACAGGCAACGTCTGTAATTTCCAGGTCCAACAAGGACAACATATTTGGGGGTCAGGGGAGCACATTTGTTTCCGGGGGGTGAGATCTCAATGTTGGCCATCCTGATGATGCAGGACGGTATCCACCATGTCAGACAGGCGGGTGAGATCCTGGATTCCCCGTTGTAGGGCCCGTTGCAGTCGGTGGGCAAACTGGTGGTGGGCCCTCACCACGTCCTCCATCGTGGGTACACCTGTATTGTGTGTGGGAAAAAACATCATTACTTCAGAATCCTACCTCTGGTGTTTGTGTCAGGTTCACACAACCAATATTGTCCTTACCCTCGGGCGCAACATCATCCTGACTATCAGGGGGTGATGGGGAGGCACTGACACTCCAGCCCGCAGCTCCAGCACGTTCTCCATCTGCAAGAGTAGGTGAAGGACATTATGTCAGAAATGCTAAGCTTTCCCATTTCCCAACTAGCAACAACACTGCTTAGAGTGTTCCGCCCCTAGAATCAAACTAAAATCACTTACCGCCATAATCATCCAAGCCAGCCGCATTTGGAGGTTGAGCCAGAGCCTCATGTTGGCGACCAGGCGATGCCACCTCTGCCTCCACCAACGCAGGCTCATCATCGTCCTCCTCCTCCTCATGCCCTGGGGAGGGGCTATTCCCTTGTGGGGATGGTGGCCCAGCTGCGTCTTGACGCGGTGGTGTTGGTGGGCCAGCTGCCTCTTGCAGCGGTGGTGTTGGTGGGCCAGCTGCCTCTTGCCGCGGTGGTGTTGGTGGGCCAGCTGCCTCTTGCCGCGGTGGGGTTGGTGGGCCACCTGCAGGCAGTTGTGGGGGAGCATCATCGGCTGAAACTTCAGCATCTGCAGATTATGAAAAAATAATTAATGTGTCGGCATACTGTTTAGACTCTGAGATTTATTGACAGTTCAATATTTGTTATATGTGTTTGCTGTATTTCATATATGGGATGATCTCATGTATTCTGTATGGCGTATGTATGTGCCATTAGTGTGTTAATTGGTTGGAGGGCATCTAACACTGGAGTCATCTTGGGTGCCACATGAACATTAGTTGTAGGCAGATGTATAGGCAGTCTATCTATAATGTGCGGCCTATATTGTCCCCCATTGCATGTCTGCCGGTGTCCCTCTCACTATACCTAGGATGTTTGTCAACTAATTTTTATGTTTTTGTTGTGCTTACATACAATACAAATCATGTGTGGCCCTCTGAAGTACTCACCACGCAGCCTGGCAATCCTGGCACGGATGTCGAGTATGCGGCCTGGGCATTTTGACTTCAGGTCCGCGATCTTCTTCTGCACAGCTTTTGCGACCCTCACCACCCCTAGTTTATTCAGCAGAGCCCGCTGAATCCGCCGGATTGTGGCGCGATTACGCAGCCTGGGATGACGGTGCTGCCGGAGACCCCAGTAATCATACCGGTCACAGTGGTCAATTAGTATGATGAGTTCAGCCATCCCCCACGTAGCAGCGCGGTGAACGGCCGCCATGACTGCAATGGTGTGTGCAGAGGAGGGGCTGGCACCTTGCAGGCAGAGTGAAAACGAAACTATCGTAATTACGTCATTACGGCCACGTTCCGGGTCACGCACCCTTTGAACTAGTCCTACGCGCAGTGACACGGGCGAAGCACTTCTGCGGCACCTACTGTACAACACCCACAGAGCGATGCGTACAGCAAGCCTGTGCGCTGTGTCCTGACTACTCGACTTCAATGCGGTGTGTGTATGCGTGCATCAGTGTTTCAGTTGCGCGCAGACACTCAAGGGACACTTTTATGCGGCCTCTGCAGTTCAATAAGGCAGGCCGGTCCGTAACACATACTTGACCGCTGTGTCCAGCATTATTCATTATGTGTTTACAGGATGTGCACACTGTATATGAGGATCATGGGCCATTTGGTTTGGTTTACCGTAAGTTTGGGGCCGCGTAATTGTACTACGGTATGATCGTGCATACGGCGCGTATCTGTAGTTCTGAAGGGACAGCTCATCCAAGATGGAGGGCTGTGAGGCATGGGCCAATCGGCACGCAGAAGCTTCCACCAATGATCGCACATGGGGCGCGGTAACACGGAGCCTAGGTGACGCCTTAGCTACATTGCAGCTACATCGCAGGGTGTCCAGAGTTCCCTTCCGTTGCTTCTTTACACGCCGATACAGCTCGCTACCATCGGCGATGTAGCCATCAGTTTTCGAGCAGAGCTAGGAAACAGATGTATCTGTTGCCGGCTGTAGCATCACGTCTTCAGACGCCGCTACGACGGGCTACATTGGCGCTACAAGCTACATTTGTAGCCTGTAGCGGGATGTATCCAGCCTGCCGTCGCGGCGTGTAAAGGTACCTTAAGGGTACCTTTACACGCGGCTACATTTCTAGGGTGGCTACAGGTAACTTACTGGTTGCAGTGAAATCATGTAGAGATTATTCCATTTGTACACAGCAACAAGATAGAACCTTGTCTCCATGATTTCACTGCAACCAGTAAGTTACCTGTAGCCACCCTAGAAATGTAGCCGCGTGTAAAGGTACCCTAAGGGTACCTTTACACGCCACCACTGCGGGCAGCAACAGGTATCCATCTCACGTACATGCACGCGTTTTTAACGGTGGATACCGATCCCTGATGCCGCATATACACGCCGCCACAACGTGCTCCACAGAAGGTATCTGCGTTCCCCGGAAGTGCCGACGGGTGCCGCGGCTTACCTCCTGTGGAATACCTTCGCTAATTTACACGCCGCTACCACAAAGGAATATGGGCGTACATATTTCATGCCGTAAGTACATAGGCGTGACAGAGTTGTGTATTCCGTGATGCACAAGTGTTGATTGGACAATGCAATAGAGTCATGATTGGCCAGCCTGTGCAGGAAGGCTGGCTAATACATGACGCCATTGCAATTGCGGATTGTGAATGGATAGCTCATTAAATATGGTGCCCTATGAAGGGAGAGCCAATCGTAACGTAGGAGCCTCCACCAATGATCACTGATGGGGTGCGGTATCAATGAGGCTGTGTCACGCCCCTGGGAATTCACTAGGCGACACAAATACCTTGCCTGTGCCCTGATTACACGCCGCCACCATAGGAATTGTGCCTTCCTGTTTTTGAGCACGGCTCAGAAACAGGTATCTGAAGGAACTGCAGGACACAGGAAGGAACTTCCCGATTTACACGCCGGCATTTCGTAGTGATTTCATGGCAACAGGCACAATTATCTCCGATGCCCGGCAGTTTCTTCCTTCCTGTGGCCGCGTGTAAAGGTAGTCTAAAGTCGAGTGTGTATATAGGAAAATACACAAATATCAAGAACAGGACAGCACCACCAAGAATACACATTTACCATTCTTGCATTTTGTAATACATGCTTTATGATATTTACATTTTCCTTTGAGCATGAGAACAAATCAAATGAATATTTTATTTATAGTAGTAGTGTTTATTTTACTCCATACTGTGAGCCATAGACTATTTTTAGTTTATTCCGTTTTACCATGTTTTTCTTTGTTGTAGCCAATAATGACCACAAAATGTCCTATGACCATGTTTCTCTGTAGCCACATCTGGGATGCATCTTTATCTGGCTTCCACCCAAGTTCATGATTATTTTGAATAACTTTGCTGCTAAAACAATGCTTTTTTAGCACGGAAAACATTTGTATCACATAGGGGCACATATAGGCACAGATTTATAGTGTCATAATATAGGGGTATTTTCTGACGTATACCCGCAACTACTCATTATGATAAAGAATTTAGTGTATTTCAATACGGGACAGCACTGAAATGCATATTCAAGATATTCACCTTTATTGGTTAATATTAATATGTATTTGAGGATTTATTTTCCAATAATTTTTATTACAATTTTTCAAAACTTACCGGAAAGGAAAGAAATAAAAAGAAAAAAATGACACACTAATAAACAACAAACCATATTAATAAAGTTGGGGAAAAGAAGGAGGGCTGGAAGAAAGATGGAAAAGAAATAAAAGTTTTATGAGGTGGGTAGGTAGAGTAGCTAAAAGGGATGGGGAAAGTTAGGGAAAACTTAACCTTTTAATGAAAAGGGATAATAAAAGCATACAACACTTACGTAAACACTTACTCATTACCGTACAATATAAGGGTGCCTTCACATTTGCGTTCGGAATGCAGCGCACCGAACGCAGCAAAACGCTTGCGCACATGCGTTCCTATGTTTAACATGGGAACGCATGTATCGGCTTATGGCTGTGTTTGGCTGCATTTGCGTTCGGATGCACACAAATTGTGCACCCTCCGAGCGCCCTCCGAACGCAGCATTTTTTGTGCGTTCGCGGGCGCTTGTTTTATCTGCAAGCGCACAAATAATGCATGGATCTCAATGGATCCGCAGTGTCCTCCGCATGACAGCGCAGGAGAACGCTGCGGATCTCATTGAAATCTCTCCCGGTGGCCGCCGGTGATCAGCAGCGGCCTCCGGGAGATCAGCTAGAGCCGCCGCTGATCTCCCAAAGGTGTGGGCGGTGAGATTTGAAGGTACAGCTGATCTGACAGCTGTTTAGATCTCCTGCACCGACACCAAATAGGTGAGGTCAGCGCGGGAGATTTGAAGCAGCGATCAGCTGTTTCTTATCTCCTGCACCGATATTACCCTATTCGGTGTTGGCGCGGGAGAGTTAAACAGCTGTCAGATCAGCTGTATCTTCAAATCTCCTGCGCTAACACCGGCGGGAGATCAGCTGTGGCTGGGAGGAGGAGATCTCCACCGCTGATCTCCTCCTCCCGGCCGCCCCCGAGACAGCTGATTGGCTGGCCGGGGTGCATACTAATGTGAGCGGAGATTCTCCGCTGCGTTCACATTAGAATGGGCTGTGTTTGCGTCTGCATGCCATACGCATGCAGACACAAATGCAAGTGTGAATGATGAGGCCAGGGCTGTGGGGGGTACTCGGTCACCGGGTCTGCTGAGTAGGGAGTCACAGGTGGACGGTATCCCGGTGCCGTGCCCTGGGGATCATTTGAAGGGGGTTGTGAGGGAATTATTTACAGGGGGACGTGACGCCACCTGTAGGGTCCGGTAAGGTGGTACCAGCGCTGCCTGCCGGCCGCTGAGGTGATGGAGGGGGCAGCAAAGTGTGGTACAGCTCCCCACAGGTGGAGCTTTACCTCAGGGCAGCAATAAAGGAAGATGGTGAGGGAGGGCAGTGAAGGAGGAAGATGGTCGGTTATAGCCGATGAACAGTCACACATACACACAGGGATGGTTGTTCTGGTACCTTTTACTAGTAGTCACAAAACAGGTACAGTCTTGAGTAATAACCGGGTCACTGGTGCAATTTAGGATCAACTCCTTAGAAGGATAAGAGGCCTCCTTTATCTCTATTCTTTCTCTTGAGGGATGAGTCTTGCCTGAGTTTGAGCTCTCCAATTCTCTATTGTCTAAAACTAACAATCAGGCCCTTCTGCGGGAACCCGGTTTATCCTGTGGCCCCTGGTCCTCTGTTTGGTTAGTTTTTAATATCTCCAATATCTTCCTTCAGGGCTAAACTTCACCTGAAATTGCTGGGCTTTTTACTGTGGCTATACAAGCCCACAGCATCGGACTCCAGTGTCCGGTTGTCCTCAAGGGGGAATATCTTTTAGTCCCTCTTCTTATTCCCTACCTCTTCTCCTTGCCTCCGGCCCCTTCCCTGGGGTGTGAACAGCTGACAAAATGGTCCCTTCTGGTCCTGGCATCTGTCTTTTCCCAGAGATCAACAGCTCAGCCACTTCCTCTTTCCTCTCCTCACACAAACTAACTGCCTAGCAACTGTCTCCTAGGACCAACTGTCTCCTCCTCTCAGCCTGGATCTCATTAAAGGGGAACTGACGTAATGCAGCCAGTAGAGCTCCCCCTTCAGGTCTGGAGTGGAAGGTGTTGTGTGCTGAACAAACCAAGGTGTCAATCCTTCCTTGCACCAGTGTAACCTGTGGCAATCCCCCGCAGGGGTGCCACATTCCCCCCTAGTTAAACACAGTCCTCCGGGACTGAAACATTTTTCATAAACACAACAGATTATAACTATTTACATTTGATTATTGAACAAAGTCTTAAAAATGAAAAATTTACAAAAACCAAGGAAGAATAAGAAAACAGGTTACCAGTCCATACAGCGCTAGTCCATTCGCTGCAGGCTGTTTAGGGGGTGTTGAAACAGGGTTTGCCACTACCAGTCCTGTGGCTATGGTCCATTTTGAAAATAGGAAAAAGGGAAAGTTCAAAAGTCCAACAAATTTAGTTTCTTAGAATTAAAAGAAAAAGCATAACTATATACAATACGGGTGTATCTGCTTAGGAGGCCTGGCTTCACTTATACCACCCACAGGCACTTTCTTTTCCTAACTTGATGTGCATGGGGGCTAGTCCAGTTCCTCCACCCTTCTATACACTACCATTAATAACATATTTACATTTTAAACATTTTTACATTTTCCCACATTTTATCGCCTACTCTCTGTATCTAAGTGGTGGCTGACCAAAGTTACTACGGGTTGACCTGCGTAGCACTGGTGTGTTACTAATGTCTGTACCTGATGCAGTGCATGCTCTATCTCTCAGTCTATCAGATCTACGTGTTGTTGTAATACCGTAGTATTGGCGTAGTCTCTCTAGTGGACTGGCAGGTTCACCAATTGCAGGGATCTCTGGTTCCGGTACAACGGGTGGTTCTTGTATTCTCGGCACTTCTACTGCTGATGGAAACGTTAAAGTTGGGATTAGATATGTACCTTCTATTTGAGGCCAATCTGCTGGTAACTCTCCAATGATTGTCTGGACTGTCTTTGGCTTCTCTTGCTCTTCTGGCTTTGGACAAGGTACATCTTCTTCTAGTTGAAGCTGTTGAGGGCACTTTTTCAAATGATCTCTGGACACTGTTGCTGTAGTTTCACCATGATCTTTGCTTATTAAACAGGTTTTCTGGTTATCAAAATTGGATGGTAATACAGTGTATGGTTCTGTTTCCCACTGATCATCTAGTTTGTGCATTCTTCTTTTTCTTCTCAAAACCAATTCACCTGGTGTTAAGGGCGTTCCTTGAGCACTTTTGTTGAAGTTAGTTTCTTGTCTTCCTCTAGATCTTTCCAGACTTCTCTCAACGCATTCTTGGATTTTCTGGTATTGTTCTTTCCTACGAGTATCCCAATCTGTATCTGTAGTATCTGCTTCAGGAACTACTATGCCTAACTCAAAGTCTGCTGGTAATTTTCCTGGTCTTGCTCTCATGAGGTATGCAGAGGTGCAATTTGTTGAACTTACTGGGATGTTGTTGTAAATGTCAACTAGATCTGGTAACTTTTCTGGCCACTGGTTTCGTTCTTCTAAGGGCAGAAATTTTAACATTTCAATTACCACGTGATTCATCTTTTCGCACATTCCATTTGTTTGAGGATGGTAAGATGTGGTGCGTATTTTCTTGCATCCGTAAAGGCGACAGAACTCTTGAAATATTTCAGCTTCAAAGGCAGGTCCTTGGTCTGTCAATACCTGGTCTGGATATCCATAAGGTCTGCAGAAATAAGCTTGAAATGTTCTTGCTGCTGTCTCAGCTGTTAAGTCTTTTACTGGAGCTACCACAAGAAATCTGGAATAATGGTCTACCATGGTAAGAGCATAAGTGTACCCTGATTTGCTGGGTGTAAGTTTGACATGATCTATGGCTACCAGTTCTAATGGTTCTTTGGTGATGATAGGTTTGAGGGGTGCTTTGTGGCTGTTACGGTCTTCTTAATGAGCATGGTCCACAATTTTTACACCATCTCTCTATGGAGGCTCTCATGCTGATCCAATAGAATCTTTCACGTAACAGTATTTCTAATTTTCTCCATCCAAAGTGTCCTGATTCATTGTGATACGCTTGCAATACCATTTGAACATCTCTCTTTGGAACCACAACTTGCCATACCATTTCATGTGTTCTTGGGTTGATGTACCGCCTGCACAATTGACCTTGATAAATGAATAATCGGCTTCTTTCTTTCCACAAGTATTGAGCTTCCAGTGGAGCATTCTTTTCAAGTTTAGAATCTGGTTGGGTTATTAACTTCTTTACTAGACTTACTGCTGGATCACTGTCTTGAGTCTCTTTCCATCCATAGTGAGGCAACGGGTTTAGTTCAGCAGTCTGACGATTTTGGTAGACTCGATCTTCAGCGATTTGCCATTTTCTACTTTTATGGAAAGCTGGGAGTTCTATTTCCTCTAGGTCATCTTCTTCTTCACTTCCTTGTGGATGTACTTGAGGATTTCTAGAAAGGGCATCTGCATTTGCGTTATTGCGGCCTGCTCGATATTTGATAGTAAAGTCATAATTCGACAGTCGAGCCATCAAACGTTGCTCCAATGCTCCAAGTCTTGCGGTATCCAGATGTGTCAACGGGTTATTATCTGTGAAGACAGTGAACTTCGAAGCTGCGAGGTAATGCTTGAACCTTTCTGTTACGGCCCAGACCAAGGCCAGGAACTCCAACTTAAAGGAACTGTAATTTTCTGGGTTCCTCTCAGTGGGTCGAAGTTTTCTGCTAGCGTATGCAATTACTCGTTCTCTACCATCTTGCATCTGAGAAAGGACTGCTCCCAGGCCTACATTGCTTGCGTCAGTGTAAAGGACAAATGGTAGGTTATAATCAGGGTAAGCCAGAATTTCCTCACCAGTTAAAGCCTGCTTCATCTGTTGGAAGGAATTTTCTTGTTCCTCTCCCCATTCTAATGGTGACTCTGGAAATTTTCTCCTCTTAGATTGACCTATCAGTAGATCTTGTAGGGCGCAGCCATCTTTGTATAGCCCTTAATGAATCTTCTATAGTATCCAACCAAACCTAAGAACTGACGTACCTCGGTGATGGTCGTTGGTCTTTGCCAATCTTGGATTGCTGTTACCTTTTCCGGGTCTGGTGCTACTCCATCTGCGCTGACCACGTGTCCCAGGTATTGGACTTTAGGTTTCAGCAGGTGACATTTAGATGGTTTGAGTTTCATTCCGTACTTTGCTAAAGCCTCAAATACCTCCGCCAGGTGTTTCAGGTGTTCTTTGTAGGTTCTAGAGAACACGATGACGTCGTCCAGGTATAAGAGCACTGTTTCGAAGTTTCGATGTCCCAGGCAACTTTCCATGATTCTCTGAAACGTTCCTGGTGCGTTGCATAACCCGAATGGCATACTATTGAATTCGCATAATCCCATTGGTGTTGTGAATGCAGTCTTCTCCCGGTCTTCTTCTGCAACGGAGACCTGCCAATACCCACTAGTGAGATCTAATGTGGAGAAATAATTAGCAGTCTTTAATGCGGCAAGAGACTCCTCTATTCGGGGTAACGGGTAAGCATCTTTGTGAGTGATTTTATTGACTTCCCGGTAATCCACACACATCCTCATTGTGCCATCCTTCTTCCTGACTAAGACTAAAGGGGCTGCCCAGGGACTACTACTATCTCTTATAACCCCGGCCTCCTTCATGTACCTCAGCATTTCTTTGACATGTTGATAGTGACCTGGTGGAATGGGTCTGTGTCTCAACTTGATTGGTGGATGATTTCCTGTGGGTATGTGATGCTGTACCCCTTTAATCCTCCCAAAATCTAATGGATGCTTGCTGAATATCTGCTCGAACTCCTGCACTACCCGGTACACTCCATGCTTCAGGTGAGAAGGGGTGGCATCAGTTCGTACATGCAACTGCTGACACCACTCCTCCAGCTGTCCTTTAGAGTTACTATCCTCCGCCGGACTAGGCGAGGAAACAGGTTCTACTGCCTGTATGTTGTTGTTACAAACAGTATACAGCTTTGCTACGGTAGCATACCGGGGTAACTTTGCTTCCTCTGCCCCACAATTTAACACATGGATTGGTACTCGTCCCTTGCGTACATCCACCACTCCTCTGGCTGTCAGTAGTGTAGGTCTGTGCTCCGAAAATACCGGCTCTACAACTGCCTGGTATTCCTGTCCTCTACAACCTATCGCTGCTCGACACCATATAATCATTTCACTATTTGGTGGAAGTACAATAGGAACCGAGTCTATTACCCGCACACTGCCAATTTCTCCCCCAGACAGATTTACCTGTTGCTTGTGGATGAGGGCTTGGATCTCTCGTTGGATGACTCTTGTCCGCCCATAACCAGCAGTTTGAGAAATCTGTCGGAGTAAAAACAACACTTCTCCAAAGCAGTTTTCAATAACATTTGTACCAATAACCATGTAAGGGAATTTTTCATTAGGATTATCTTCAACTACAAATAACCCTTGACCTTTCAATTCCTCCCTCCCCAACTTTATTGTAGCTGCTCTGTACCCCACCTGTTTCTGTGGTTCACCATTAGCTGCAATAATATAAAAATTGGGGTTTGGGGGTTCAAGATCATCATCAGACCAATACTGCTTATAAAGGATATACGGGATCGTAGTAACCTGCGACCCGGTGTCCAGTAGGGCCGACATGGGAATTCCTTCTAGTGTAATGTTGAGGTACGGATGGCCTCCCACGTACCGCTTACACCAGTCTTTTGGGCCCAGTTGCTCTACTCCTGGGAGTTGGCCCTCGGACTCAGGAATCTCGTGTTTAAAGGGCATCCTCTTGCAAAGTGTCCTGGTTTGTTGCATCGCAGGCAGATGGGTTGTCCTGAAGAATCCGTGTAATCCCAGGCTCTGCATTGGAATGGTGCGTTGGTCCCCTGCCCGGGCGACCTGGTTCTGCGTTGGAATGGTGCGTTGGTCCCCTGCGCGGGCGACAAGGGTCTACGTTGTAATGGTGCGTTGGTCCCCTGCGCGGGCGACTTGGCTTTCCTTTGCACCCATGGGACATCCTCAGGGCTATCAGCTAGTTGAATTTTGCTTGGTGGTGGTGCCCCAGGCATATTTTGCAAGAGCTTTAGTACGTAGTCCATGTTTTTAGTTAACTGCAGCACCTGGTTTTGCATGTTATCATTTGCTACAGCTTGACTCTCTGCTTTTGCAGGTTCTGCAGAAATAGGTTTAAAGTCTATGGAAGAAGCATTAGCCTGCCAGGATTGGTTGGCAGGTTCTGCAGGTGCTGGATCTCTTAGCACAGTTATAGCACGATCTTTTAAGTCACTAAAACTCACTGTTGGGTGATCCAATACCCACATATGCACTTGTTGGCGGTGATAGTCTGATCTTAATCCTTCTGTAAACTGCTCAGCAAGCATTTTATCCTCTTCCAGTACACTTGCCGGGTCTACCTGTTTCAAGGACCGGAGTGCCCCTTGTAAACGGAGGGCATAGTCTCTGATGGTATCCTGCGGTCTCTGCTTACACTGATAAAACAGCATCCTCAATTCAGACTGTGTGCGCTTCTCAAACACCAATTTTAGCTTATCAAACACTTTGGCAGCAGAGTCCCTGTCAGCATTTCTCCAGGACTCAGCCTCCAGCTCCGCTGCGCCTATTAATTGTCCCAGCACAACGGTAGCCTGTTGCTTCTGTGTCATAGCATACATGTCCAGCATTGCACACATCTTATGTTTAAATGTTGCTAACGTACCAGGTTTACCTTCATATGTTGGTAACCACTTGGCACCCGGTACATACGGCATGGTTATAGGCATTATTTGGGCTGCTGCTTCACGTACTGCGTTCTCGCCATTTCCCCTGTCAGGGACCCGCACATCATCCGTGTCACTCATGGTGAGGCCCCCCTAGTTAATGGCTGCCAACCTGTAAGATGAAAACTGGTTTCTTTAGCCGTTAGCAGCTCTGCAGCTGGAGCGGGCACCTCAGGTCTCTCTCTCTAGCAGGGAGCTGCGCTTTCCTCAGTCTCTCCGGCAGAGTGGAAGGGGGCGGGGCTTATCTTCACGCACTTTTATCCTGTTCGTGACGCCAGAAAATGATGAGGCCAGGGCTGTGGGGGGTACTCGGTCACCGGGTCTGCTGAGTAGGGAGTCACAGGTGGACGGTATCCCGGTGCCGTGCCCTGGGGATCATTTGAAGGGGGTTGTGAGGGAATTATTTACAGGGGGACGTGACGCCACCTGTAGGGTCCGGTAAGGTGGTACCAGCGCTGCCAGCCGGCCGCTGAGGTGATGGAGGGGGCAGCAAAGTGTGGTACAGCTCCCCACAGGTGGAGCTTTACCTCAGGGCAGCAATAAAGGAAGATGGTGAGGGAGGGCAGTGAAGGAGGAAGATGGTGGGTTATAGCCGATGAACAGTCACACATACACACAGGGATGGTTGTTCTGGTACCTTTTACTAGTAGTCACAAAACAGGTACAGTCTTGAGTAATAACCGGGTACCTGGTGCAATTTAGGACCAACTCCTTAGAAGGATATGAAGCCTCCTTTATCTCTATTCTTTCTCTTGAGGGATGAGTCTTGCCTGAGTTTGAGCTCTCCAATTCTCTATTGTCTAAAACTAACAATCAGGCCCTTCTGCGGGAACCCGGTTTATCCTGTGGCCCCTGGTCCTCTGTTTGGTTAGTTTTTAATATCTCCAATATCTTCCTTCAGGGCTAAACTTCTCCTGAAATTGCTGGGCTTTTTACTGTGGCTATACAAGCCCACAGCATCGGACTCCAGTGTCCGGTTGTCCTCAAAGGGGAATATCTTTTAGTCCCTCTTCTTATTCCCTACCTCTTCTCCTTGCCTCCGGCCCCTTCCCTGGGGTGTGAACAGCTGACAAAATGGTCCCTTCTGGTCCTGGCATCTGTCTTTTCCCAGAGACCAGCAGCTCAGCCACTTCCTCTTTCCTCTCCTCACACGAACTAACTGCCTAGCAACTGTCTCCTAGGACCAACTGTCTCCTCCTCTCAGCCTGGATCTCATTAAAGGGGAACTGATTTAATGCAGCTAGTAGAGCTCCCCCTTCAGGTCTGGAGTGGAAGGTGTTGTGTGCTGAACAAACCAAGGTGTCAATCCTTCCTTGCACCAGTGTAACCTGTGGCAATCCCCCGCAGGGGTGCCACATGAAGGCAGCCTTAATCAGCATTTATTTATTTATTATTTATTTGAGGATTTCTGCACCATATTGGCACATTTGTTATTTAGAAGATTTTTAGTCAAAACATGCTTTTTATTATTTAATTTAATATTAAGTAATATTTAAATAGCATTCTTTTTAGCTTCAAATTTAGAAGTGAAAGATAGTTCTTGATTATTGAAGTAAAAAGATGAGGAGCAAAAAAGCATAATAGGGTCTTATCTAAAGGTACCATTACACGGGGAAACATCTTCGGCAACATCGCTGGCAACTCAGGGGCGTTGACATTTTGAAGCGACATCGCTGGAGAGTTGCCCCGTGTAAGGGTGCTTTCACATCAGCGTTTTTCGTAATTCGCGGCAGATGCGGTGAAAAAACCGCATCTGCCGCGTTTGCCGCATAACCGTTCCACTTGCGGCACGGTTGCGGTTTTTTCCATAGGAAGTATAGGGGGACTTGCGGCAGATGCGGCAAGTGCGGTATTGCACTTGCGGCAGGTGCGGCAGCGAAAAAAACCGCGGTCAGCCGCGGTTTTTTTCTCTGCCGCACCTGCCGCAAGTGCAATACCGCACTTGCCGCATCTGCCGCAAGTCCCCCTATACTTCCTATGGAAAAAACCGCAACCGTGCCGCAAGTGGAACGGTTATGCGGCAAACGCGGCAGATGCGGTTTTTTCACCGCATCTGCCGCGATTTACGAAAAACGCTGATGTGAAAGGGCCCTAACAGGGTGATATCAACAATGTTCTGAAACCAGGCGATCTGCCTGAATTGTCCTGACATCACAACAGCGATGTTGCAAGCAACTTCCCTCATTGAGTGCAATGTTAAAGATCGCTACCAGGGTTGAATTTAACCCTGGCAGCGATATCTGCTTTCAACATCGCCGCTTTGTTGCCGGCGATGTCTCCTTGTCTGACAGCTCACCAGCAATCTTGGCCAGCGGCCAAAAATGCGCGCGCTCCCGTCAGTTGCCGGCGATGTTGCCAGAGATGTTTCCACGTGTGACGGTATGTTACTGATTAAAGACAACAAGATGCGAGGCAGCATTGGTGGTTCAGTGATTAACACTGTTGCTTTACAATGCTGGGTTCCTGGGTTCAAATTATTCCAAGGGCAGCATCTGCAAGGAGTTTTGTATATTCTCCATGTGATTACTTGGGTTTCCTTGGGGTTTTTCGGTTTCCTACCACACTCCAAAGTCATACTGATAGGATATTCAGTGGGGAGAGTGATGATGTCTGTAAAATGCTGCAAAATACGACAGCGCTATATAAGCAATGCAAAATAAATATTTAAGCAATAAAGAGGGATTTGCGCAGTTGGTAAAGTTGTGTATCATACAACAAGGATTTCCTTTGACAGATCAAAATCTAGTGTCAGGTCATTCAGCTTAGCTTAGTGTATAGCTGGCACATCCTGGCATCAATTTCTGAGGTCACGAAATCTTTGTCATTGGTGCCTTAGGAAACACTGGACCGACAGAGTTCTTTATTGTTGGAAATTTCATATTTAATGTAGTGAGATACATGAACTTCGTTGCAGTGAGCAACCGGTCTCAGAGCTGAGGGGAGAGTTAGTTACTAGATGGAAGATTTTGTCATTGTGTTCATGGTTTTGAGGCTCTCTTCACACCATTGGAACTGCAAGGCTTAGGCTAGGACCAAATTTGCGTTGTTTTTTGGTATTCTGGATCCGGCATAGAGCTGCACGACGACAGCGTTACCGCAGCGTTACCGTATTGTAATGCTGTGTTAATGCTGCCATAGAGTAATATGGGTGACGGGACCTGAAGCGAATGCAAACGCCGGCACGAAAGTGCCGGAGCTTGAAGTCTCTCGCTATTTTGTAGCGAACAGCTTAAAGCCGCCTGCAGCATTAAGCTGTCCGCTATAAAATAGCACGAGATTTGAAACCCCGACACTTTTATGCCATCGTTTCTATGCGCTTCGGTCACGTCACCCATATTACTCTATAGCAGCATTAAGACAGCAATACAATACGGTAACGGTGTCATCATGCAGCTCTATGCCAGATCCAGCATACCAAAAATGCAACGCAAATGTGGCCATAGCCTAAAGGCCCCGTCACACCATGCGACACCGCCGGAGATGTCGGCGGCAACAGGCGGGAGCGCCCACGCTTTTGGCGCCCCGCCAGTGTCACCGCCCCCCGTTTACACGGGGAGACACCTCTGGTGATGGCCCGGCGAGCTGACAGGCGGCATCGCCACCGGGGTGTCTCAAAACCCCAGCGGCGATGCAGCACAATGGGAGCCTATGGCTCCCATCGCCTGTCAGCTCGCCGGCGGCCGTTTACATGGGGCGATGTGTACACATCGCCCTAGATCGGCCGCCTGGTTTCAGAGCACTGCTGTGAAACCAGGCGACCAGTAAACGGCGTCGCCATTGCCCAATTACATTAGGCGATGCAGGGGCGATATCGGTGCCGATATGCCACGCCCCTGCATCGCCTAATAAAACGGCGGTACCGTCGCCTCGTGTGACGGTACACTTAGGCTATGTGCACACAGGAAGGTTTACTGCAGGTTTAGCCGCGGAAACCGCCGGTCGGTTTCCATGAGGTTTATGTAAATTTATAGTCCAAGTATAGAAAACAAATAGGCGGCACTCACCGTGTGTTCGTAGGTGCTTTCTTTATTGAAGAGGTGCGGGGAGGGGGTGCATGAAGGTACAGACGACAGGTCCTGTTTCGCGGTTTGCCCGCTTCTACAGGTCTCCTGAGACCTGTAGAAGCGGGCAAACCGCGAAACAGGACCTGTCGTCTGTACCTTCATGCACCCCCTCCCCGCACCTCTTCAATAAAGAAAGCACCTACGAACACACGGTGAGTGCCGCCTATTTGTTTTCTATACTTGGACTGTAAATGCTTGACTGGCTGATACAGGCGTAGCACCACCAGGTGGCTGGGGATAAGACAGCGGTCTGTCTTTATGGAGAAATAAGAAAGACCAATAGCCCTGAAGGTGCCCGGTGCCCCTACCTTTCTATATTTATGTAAATTTATGTTAATCCAAAAGCGGCTTTTCGGTTAACATATAAACCTATGGAAACCGACCCCCGGTGTGCACACACCGGCGGTTTCCACATGCTCATCCGTTGCTAACCCGCTGGGTTCCCAGCGGGTTAGCAAAGAATGAGCATGTTCTATAATCCGGCCGGTTCTGCAGCGGCTGCAAGCAGAATCATGTGCTGCTTCCAGCTGCTGCAGAACCGCCGGCGCTAACCCACTGTGCACCCGCCGCACACCCGCCCGTCTCCCGCCGCACATACCCGACAGGAAGCCGGGGGACGGCTCCGGAGCTTCCTGTCGGGTCCGCCCAGCCGCCGCCGACACTAACCCGCTGTGCACCCGACAACGTGTGCACATAGCCTTAGACTTTTTCTCTGACGCTTAGCATGCTGTCTCAGGGCCACTTCACACACACCAACTTATCTGTCCAACTTCTGACCAACTTACTGGTTGCAGTGAAATCATGGACACATTGCTCCATTTTGTGGCTGTGTACAAATGTAACAATGTGTCCATGATTTCACTGCAACCAGTAAGTTGGTCAGAAGTTGGACAGATAAGTTGGTGTGTGTAAAGTGGCCATTAGGTTTTCAACACATTTCCTGCACACTTTGTTATACCCAATGTTTTTCCTGGTCACCCAGTTTAACTGTGATGAGAGGATATGCATGAGAAGCTTTACACACCAACAGAGATATCTGTGCAGACATTGCTTGCAACTCACTGGTTGCAGTGAAATCATGGACACATTGCTCCATTTTGTTGCCGTGTACAAATGTAACAATGTGTCCATGATTTCACTGCAACCAGTGAGTTGCAAGCAATGTCTGCACAGATATCTCTGTGTGTAACCGTACCTTTACAGAATATATCAGGATCATTCTTGCACTGCCTAATGCTGTTCTAGTGTTGGGACATATTCAACAGAAACCTTTTTGAGGGCTTGGGCACACTCATCAGAGTTTCACTGAGGAGACTCTGAAAGGGCTGGAGCAGTGACCCTGAACGGCTTCTCCCTATCTGGACGGGGCTGTCAGCTGCTTGTGTTTTTGTGCAGCTCCAGATTCCCCGTCCAGAGAGGGAGAATCCGTTCAGAGTCACTGCTCCAGCCCTTTCAGAGTCTCCTCAGTGAAACTCTGATGTAACTAGGAAAGTGTGTCCAAGCCCTAATAGAGTTAAATTTGCTGTGACTTGAAAGTCTCTTGAATGACTGAATGCTGCTGTCAGTTTTCACACTGCTTACATAGTCATAACACTGCAACATAATTCAGCGCTCTTCCTATTAGTTATACTGATTACATATTCAGCATTTCTTTTGTGTATTCAGCATATCTAAATATAGTTAAAATTGCATATGATGTTATGTTATTGCTGTAAAGGCAACTTTACACACACAGATATCTGTGTCCAACTTCTGAACAGATCTCTGGTTGCAGTGAAATCATGGACACATTGTTACATTTTGTGGCTGTATACAATGGAACAATGTGTCCATGATTTCACTGCAACCAGAGATCTGTTCAGAAGTTGGACACAGATATCTGTGTGTGTAAAGTGGCCTTAATGGCCACTTTACATGTCCCAACATCGTTTTGATGTAGGATACAACAGCGCGGGAGCGCGCATTTTTTGGGCAGAAATCCAAGATCGCATAGGAGATGTTACCCAGCGCGATATCGGCAGGCAACACAACTGCGATGTCTACGCCCCCTTGTACGGGCGACCCAGGAACGACCATTCAACATGGGAGAGAATAGGGGAAGTTGCTCTCCAAATCGTTGTTGGGCTGTCACACAGAACGATCCTGCCAGATCGTCCATCCAATATCGGACAGTTGGAGAGCCTGCTCATTTCTCCCCCGATATCGTTTTGGCATCGTTCTTGCATCGAATTGTACATTTACACCACACAACGCACGAACGATATCGGGGCCAACGCACGAACCACGTGACTTTTTATCGAAGTTGGACGACGATATCGCGCCGTGTAAAGTGGCCATTAGAGTTCCTTAGGAAGTGATTTTTGCATTAAGCACACCAAAATGAACAAAGAACACATTTTATTTTGTAGCCAACAACATTTCAGTAAAGCAGTGTTATTGGTACTTTCCCAAATAGCTGCACTTTTCCTGGCATTTTTTTTTCTGTATTAATAGTATTAATAAGAAATTATTACTAATGTTTGTAAAGCGCTGTGAAATTAATATCGCTATATAAGTGACTAAATATTATTATTATTACTATTATTATACAGTGTGATATTCCTGCGTCATTTGTTCTTCAATTGACTTATATTTTTGGAGTTCATTTTACACATTTTCTTTCCAGGCTGTGTGGTGGATTTTCTATTCTATTCTGTCTTGAAGCTAACAAATGTGTCAATGCGTTGCATTTTTCTTTTTCATTTTTGTTCTTTGTTGTCACTTTCACATTTCAAATCATGGGATTCTAAGAGGAATGCTTTAATCATATGATCAATGAATCACATTGTTTAAAAAGTGAAAACTGCAAAAGTAAAATATGTTGCCAAAAATAATGCCACCAAAAGATATTAATTCTAAAAGCAAACAAACAAACACATGAAAAGAAAAAACTCCCGGAACAAATTTATGTATCTGCTAAAGAAAAACATAAGCACAACATTTCTTAACACTAGTGTTATTACACAATGCAAACAATTATGCACAAATGTGTGTTTAAGAATGAAGCCTGTGGTCTTGTTAAGGCTGGGGTCACACACACAGATATCTGGGCAGATATTGTTCACAGATCTCTGGTTGCAGTGAAATCATGGACACATGGTTCCATTTTGTGGCTGTGTACAAATGGAGCAATCTGTCCATGATTTCACTGCAACCAGAGATCTGTGAACAATATCTGCCCAGATATCTGTGTGTGTGACCCCAGCCTTAGAAGGACAGATATTGAGTCAGTCTGCTGTTGTGTGCACAGTGGACAACACACTGACCAATATTGCTATTATATTATGTACCAGTGGACACAAGCTATTTTTCACTAAGAAAAAAATTGCAGCATGCACTTGTCTGGTTCATTTTATAAACCAGAGTAATGAATGGTCTTGCAGATTGCTCTTGCATGCTCGATATGGACAAGTAAATAACAGTTCAGTGCATACTTGACTGGCCCGAATTCAAAGTAACCAAGTCTAATAGGAATATTTGTGTACACAACACTACATCTTATGGTACCTTCGTACGCCGCAATCTCGGATGGGAATCCTAAAGGCGATATGTCGCCCCGGAACAACCACCGTGAAATTGCCTCACAGTTGCGGCGTGTGTTCGGGGAATTTTGCTGCAATAAATCGCCTGTTGCCTGTCGCCTTATTCCTGAGCACTGCTATGAAATTAGCCTCAATCATAAAGGCGAGTTTTCCGTGTTGTGGAGTGTGAACGGGCGATAGTGATGGAATCAGCGTCGCCTATGATTTCCCGTAAGGTACCTTCACACGCCGCAATCTCGGCTGGCGATATGAGGCGATCTAACGTGTGCGTGCACATTTTTCATGGTCGCCTCAGATCGTCAATGGCCGTATTACACGCCGCAATTTCACCCTGAAAGAAAGGCGATGTGTCGCCCCGGAAATCGCCTCACCCACAGCGGAACCAATCTGGAGGAATTCCCTCACCGCTTCACACGCCTCAACCCCAAAGGCAATGTGGGTGTACATGTTCAGTGCGTCGAAGAGATAAGCATGCCACAGTGGTTTACACCACGCTCCATACACGCCCATTGGACAACGCAACAGCGTTCCAATTGGTCAGCCTGCTCTGGAAGGCTGGCTAATACATAACGCTATTGCCATTGTGTGGTGCTGGACGGACAGCTCTTCAAATATGGCGCGGTGTCAATTGACATCCAATGGGAATACAGTAGCCCACACCAATCATTTCACACGGTGCACGGACTACAGCATGCTGTGGCACGCCTACGGGAAATCATAGGCAACGCTGATTCCATCAATATCGCCCATTCACATGCCACAACACAGAAATCATGATTGAGGTTGATTTCAGAGCAGTGCTCAGGAATCAGGCGAGAGGAGAGAGGCGATTTATCGCCGCGAAATTCCCCAAACACATGCTGCAACTGTGAGGCAATTTCATGGCGATTGTTCCGGGGCGACATATCGCCTTTAGGATTCCCAGTCGAGATTGTGGCGTGTGGAGGTACCAGTAGGCGTGCCACAGCGTGCTGTAGTCCACACCCCGTGTGAAATGATTGGTGTGGGTTACTGTGTTCCCATTTGATGTCAATTTACACTGCGCCATATTTGAAGAGCTGTCCGTCCAGCACCACACAATGGCAATAGCGTCATGTATTAGCCAGCCTTCCAGAGCAGGCTGACCAATCGGAACACTGTTGCATTGTCCAATGAGCGCGTATGGGGCGCAGTGTAAACCACTGTGGCACGCCTATCTCTTCGCTGCACTGAACATGTAAGCCCACATTGCCTTTGGGGTTGCGGTGTGTGAAGCAGTGAGGGAATTCCACCGGATTGGTTCCGCTGTGGGTGAGGCGATTGCCGGGGCGACACATCGCCTTTCTTTCAGGGAGAGATTGCGGCGTGTAATACGGCCATCGGCGATCTGAGGCGACCATGAAAAATGTGCATGCGCATGTTAGATCACCTCATATCGCCAGCCGAGATTGCGGCGTGTGATGGTACCTTTAGGGGTACTTCACACACAGCGATGTGGAGGTCATTATATGGCTCCATGGTCGCTGGAGAGATCTGCCTGTTTGACAGCTCCCCAGCGACCACACAGGGATGTTCCAACGATCCCAACAATGACCAGGATCGCTGGAACCTTGCTGTTTGGTCGCTGGGGAGCTGTCAAACAAGCAGATCTCCTCAGCGACCAGGGAGCCGTATAACGACCTCCACAGGAGAAGGCTTGTAACTAAGGTACACATCAGGTAACTAAACACAGCACTGTCCTAGTTACCCACTGTGTACCTTGGTTACCAGCCCTCTCCTGCTTACAGGCTGGTATCCAGGGTACACAGCGGATAACTAGGACAGTGCTATGCGTAGTTACTTGATATCTACCCTGGTTACACTTCGGGCGCGTTGTGCACCCGGCCGCGCAGTGCACACTGGGGCATGTAGTCTTATGACTTCATGTCCAAGCATGCACTGCGCGGCTGGGTGCACACTGCTGTGGCTGCGGCTGGTGGCGGTGCCGCTGCCCGTGCTGGCTCACTGCATTCCCAGAACCGGCGCTCGTTGGTTTCCCGCCGTCTAACACGCCGATGCGTGCTGTACAGCAGGAAACTAACGAGCAAAAAATGATCCTGATCGTTTTGTAACGATCAGCAACCTCGCAGCAGGGGCCCCATCACTGCTGCTTTTCACACACAGCGATATCGCTGGCAAGGTCGCTGATTTGATACCCTTAAGCTTCAGAGCCACTTTACACACACCAACTTATCTGTCCAACTTCTGACCAACTTACTGGTTGCAGTGAAATCATGGACACATTGCTCCATTTTGTGGCTGTGTTCAAATAGAACAATGTGTCCATGATTTCACTGCAACCAGTAAGTTGGTCAGAAGTTGGACAGATAAGTTGGTGTGTGTAAAGTGGCCATTAGAGTATTTGTATGTTTGGGTGTTTCAGAGTGTTGTCTCGGCAAAAAAAAAAAAAAAAATGTGTTTGGAAGGCTATACTGCAATCAGATTGTCTTATTTCCTTGCAATTTAATCAGAGTGACCAAACATTAGTATGCCGACATTTAACAAACAAAAAATGTTGGTCCAGGTTTTGGAAATAATACCATCTGCTTGTGTAACGTATTCCAAAGCAAAATGCATTATAAATAATTCTGTTCACTGAGAATGAAAACATTTAGTGATATTGCTTTCATTACAAAAAACACAACAATTTCATGTTGTCATGGTATGTACTAAATATGTTAATTTAATTAAAAAGATGTGCAGACAGTGTAAGTAAATCAATGTGATCGTCTTTCTTTAGAAGTCACTTAATAATGGGATTATATAAAGTAAAAACTTTGCTTTAGGCCCTCTTCTCTTTTCCATGTATCCAATACTTGTGGTGTCTGACTTTACACGTACTATAATATAATAATAATTTTATTTATATAGCGCTAACATTTTCTGCCGCACTTAACAGTTCAGGAGGGATACAATACAATATAGTACTATATGATAATATAATACAATACAATATAGACAATATGAGACAATGCAAAATAAACATATTCAGGTACCATGAGGAGTGAGGACCCTACTCGCAAGCTTACAGTCTATTATTATTGGTTTCATGGCGCTTTACATAAGAAGTGGGGGTAACAAGGACAGGTACAGTGCATATGAACAGTCAATGTTTGCTGCTACACGACGGGAGAGGATCCTGTCCACGAGGGCTCACAGTCTACAGGGGTGGGGGAAGGACACGATAGGGGGGGGGGAAGCTCCAAGCGTTTGGTGGAGCGGCGCTGGTTCTCATCATAGGTTGTAGGCTTGTTGGAATAGATTAGTTTTCAGGTTCTTTTTGAAGCTCTTGAGGGTAGGCGAGTGTCTGACGTGCTGGGGGAGAGAGTTCCAGAGTCTAGGGGAGGCGCGGGAGAAGTCTTGTATGCGGTTGTGGGAGGATGAGATGAGGGGGAAGGAGAGGAGGAGTTCTTGTGAGGAGCGTAGGTTGTGTGCCGGTTGGTATTGGGAGACCATGTCGGAGATGTAAGGGGGGACAGGTTGTGGATGGCTTTGTAGGTCAGGGTTAGGATTTTAAAACTAGCTCTTTGGGGGGTGGGGAGCCAGTGGACTGCCATGCGGAGAGGGGAGATAGGGGAGTAGCGAGGAGGCAGGTGGATTAGACGGGCAGCTGAGTTTAGGATAGAGTGGAGGGGTGCAAGGGAGGAGGCAGGGAGACCGGTGAGCAGTAAGTTGCAGTAGTCAAGGCGGGAGATGACGAGGGCGTGGGCGAGAGTTTTGGCAGTGTCGTGATTAAGAAACAGGCGAATGCGTGAGATGTTCTTGAGTTGGAGTCAGCAGGAGGTGGCGAGGGCTTGGATGTGGGGCTTGAAGGAGAGGGAGGAGTCGAGGGTGACCCCGAGGCACTTTGCATGGGGGACTGGGGAGATGGAGCAGTCGTTGACTCAGATTGACAGGTCGAGGGAGCAGGTGGTGAGGTGAGATCGTGACAGGAGGGTGGAGAGCTGGGCTTCAGTCAAGTTGGAAAAGCTTCCTTTGGGTGAGGAGGGTTGGGCGGTAATGGTGGTGGGTTGGGGGGACGTTGGGCCAAAGCTTTCTCTAATTTTTATCAATCTTGTGTTTGAAGAAGGTGGCGAAGTCGTCGGCGGAGATGAGGGGGGAAGGAGGAGGTGCTGGGGGGTGGAGAAGGGAGTTGAAGGTCTTGAATAATTGTTTGGGGTTTCGGGACAGTGTGTTGATTAAAGAAGAGAAATAGGTTCGCTTTGCGGCGGTGAGTGCATCCTTGAAGTTGGAGAGGGATTGCTTGTACATGGTGAGGTGGGCCGTGGAGTGGGATTTCATCCATCTCCATTCAGCGACCCTGGACGTTCGGCGAAGCTCTTTTGTGAGAGAGGTGAGCCAGGGTTGTCTGTGTGTGCGGGTTTTGGTGTGTGTGAGGGGGGAAGCCTGGTCAAGAGCCGCAGTTACTGTGGCGTTGTAGAGGGTGGCAGCAGTGTTAACGTCGGGCGAGGGGGCGAGGTCTGTGAGAGGGAGGAGGGAGTGGGAGAGTGAGTTGAAATCGATAAGTTTAAGGTTTCTGCGCGGGTGACTGAGTTTCCGGAGAGGGGGGGTGAGGTGGGGGGAAGAGGGAGCAGAAGGTCAACAGGTTGTGGTCAGATTGGAAGAGGGGTGAGTTTGAGAGGTCGGTGAGGGAACAGGCGGGAGAAGATGAGGTCAAGCGTGTGGCCGTCTTTGTGAGTGGCTGAGGAGGACCATTGGGAGAGGCCAAAGGAGGTGGTCAGAGATAGGAGTCGGGAGGTAGCCGGGTCGGGGGTGTCGATGGGGATGTTGAAGTCGCCCATGATGATGGTAGGGATGTCGGAGGAGAGGAAGTGGAGAAGCCAAGTGTTGAAGTGGTCAAGGAAGGAGGCGGTGGGTCCCGGGGGTCGGTAGATGACTGCGAGCTGGAGGTTGTAGGGGAGAGAAAATGCGAACAGAGTGCAGTTCGAAGGAGGAGTCTATGGGGATATAGGGGAAGCACAAAAGGTAAATGGTAAAAAGTGCTGTCATATATGGTGCAGCCATCAATATAATAAATAAATAGTGGACTCACGTAATGTTACATGAACAAGTCACCAGACAGGATCTGTACAAGTACAGATAAAGTGATATAGTACAGGGAATGAAGACAGATGGCACAAGAGGCCAGATTTGGAAAAAGGACAGAATGGGAATAGTAACATAGGTGAGGTGATAGGCTAGTCTAAAGAGATGTGTTTTTAACGCTCTCTTAACACTATGGATATTTGGAATTAATTGAATTGTTCTTGGTAATACATTCCAGAGAATTGGCGCTGCTCATGAGTCCTGAAGGCGAGAGTGGGAGGTTCAGATTGTAGCTGATGTCAGTCTTAGGTCACTTGCGGAACAGAGGGCATGTGTAGGGCGATAGACAGAGTTGAAGGAGGAAATGTAGAGCGGTGCAGAACTGTGGGTGGCCTTGTGGATGAGAGTAATAATTTTATATTGTACTCTGTAGCCACGTTCTCTGGAGACACGTTCACACACACTAACAAATGGAATCTTCACAACTACATGTTTACACAAAAACCATGAGTCCCCATGAAGCATGCACGTGTCTGTGTGATCCACATGGAGACATATGGGTGCCAAACATACTGTACAGTGATGTGATCAGTGTGACATCCGTGTGAAATATATCAGAAAATATACCCATGATAGTGAAATGAATGTTTTTTTAATGTATAAAAGATGTTCAAATATAGAGAAATGATAGAGATAGAATAGATTTTACAGTTATTAGCCAAATAAACAAATATTTAAAAGAAAAAAAACGGCATAAGTGTCCCCCCTGTTTTTGGATAACCAGCCAAGGTAAAGCAAACCAATCTGCTTTATGTTGGCTAGTTCTCAAAAATAGAAGGCTCCACACTTTTTAAAAAATATTTTTATATCAATAAGTAAATAATAATAATAATAATAAAAAAATGGGGAAGCCCATGATTATTGGGCCCTTCCCAGGCCGTAGCTTCCCCAGATTTGGCTTGTCCATTAGATGCTCCACTCCTGGTGTTTCGTTCCGGGACTTCCCCTTGACTTAGTACAGTAAAAATCGGGGTAATGGTTTGTGGAGTTGATGCCAGCTGCGTAATGGCGGCTGACATCAAGCCCTAGCATTAGTAATGGAGAAGTGTCTATCACATATCCCTCCATTACTAACCAAGTAACTTAAAAGGCAAAAAAATCTAACAAAAGATGTATTTGAAAAAAAACACCAGCCAACTCTAGCCCTCATTCACCAATTGATTAAAAATAAAAAAAAGCCATGAAGATCCGACATAGGCTAGAGTCACATTTGCAAGGCATATTGTGATTACCGCTTCCTGATCCGAATACGGTAATTGCAAGTGCCTTCAGACACATTTTTCACCAAAAATGTGTCCCTAACCCCGCATACGGTAACCGGATTGCTCATAATTTGTAATCCGGAGTAATCCGATTACCGCATGCTTTGTTCATCCCTGCGGCAGTTCTATGGGCACCGCACCGCCATAGAACTACTGTAAATGATTTCAGCACCCAGGACAGCAGCCTCTAGACTACGCAAATGGCGTAAGCAGCAGGGACGACTCCTTATAAAGGATGCTGTCCTGTCCCTGGTGCCTGCGCAAAGTACGTAGTGTACTCCTGCAAACCCAGGAGCTGGCGGCTGTCATTGTAAAGTATAGGAAAAGCCGACCATAGCGGCGATCATGTAAAATAAAGAATTAACCCTTGATATGCCGATCTCTGTGGACAACATGTCTCTAGGAAGGGTGGGCACTCCCTAGAAACATGTTGCCCACATCTATTAGTAACATTAACCCTTTGTTCATCCCTGCAGCAGCAGGGATGAACAAAGCATCTGGTTACCGCAGGCATTCACATGTGCCTTGCGGTAGCTGGATGGGCTCCCATAGGAGCCCATTATAGCAAGCCTGCTGTGGTTTGCAAACCGCTCCGAAAACTGCAGCCTGCATGATTTTTAACGCAGGCTGCAAATCCAGAAGCGGTAACCGGATTGCATGTAGTGCAATCCGGTTTTATAATGGGCTCCTATGGGCTGCGGATCCTGATCCGGTTTTGAGCATTTTGCATGCTCAAAACTGGATGAGGATCTGCATTTGCTACCGCAAATGTGACCCTAGCCATAGTCCACTAAACTTGAAGAAGTCCACAAAAGCGAACCTGAAAGACACAAAAAGAGAAAATTAAAGAAACAAAGACAAGAGACACCCTGATTCACCAATTTATTTCCCCCCCCAAAATCCCAAGCAGCTCCCTCCTATTCCTCCTGGAGGTCCCATGACATAGCCTGACTCAATCTCCCAGCGTATGGAGCCTCGTTCACAGAACAAATCTCCATAGGCTATAAGAGCAGCCACTGCTGGCTTTCACTCTGCACTTGGAGATTGTGACAAACAGTGATGGCCGTGAGGTTACTAAAGTCACACTCGCTGGGTCACACAGCACACAGCATAGATTTCAGATAGTGTCATGACTTTCCATAGATGTTTTCACATCTCATTCTGCATGTGTTCAATATTTTTTCCTGTGTCTTTGTCATTATTACACATAACTAAATTTATGGCCATCTATTGTTTGATTGCTTTGCCTGTGTGGATGGGAATGGATGTTACCAACATCTGGTGAGAACTTAATGTCAATAGCCCCTTTAGAAATATATTTACTTAGAAAATTGGTGACGTGTTCAATACTTATTGTAATGCTCACAGGTACAAGGTGGAGTGAACCCACTGGACCACATAAGGGACCCGGCTTGCCCTGACATGAGAGGGGCTTGACTAAAGCCTCTGATGGTAAGAATGGGCTTGGCTGCTGGGAAACACCAGGTACAAATTCCCAGGGCAGTGTCTGGGATTGTGGTAGCTGAGTACAGCAGAGTGACAGCAGGACAGGAGTGCAGACACTGAACTGGACATGTACTAGGAGTAAGGCAGGGCTGACACAGAAATTAGACAGGAATGGGACAAGTAATCAGGTACAGGGCAGGTTTTGGAAACTGGTAGGCAGGTACTGGAAGGTATACAACATCGGGTACTGTCAAAGGTCTTCAGGTACAGGACTTCAGAAGCTGGCACAGGACATCAGGAACTCTCAGGATGGCAGGCACCAGCACAGTAGTCAGGTACTGGCACAGAGTGTCAGGCACAAAACATTATGCACTGGCACAGGACATCAGGCACAGTCAGAATGGCAGGCACTGGCATGGTTATCAAGTTCTGGCACAAGTTGTCAGGCACAGGACATCAGGCACTGGCACAGGTCATCAGGCACTGACAGGTACTGACATAGGGCATCTGGCACAGGACATGAGGTACTAACAGGTACTGGCAAAAGTGGTCTGGCACAAGACATGAGGTACTGGCAAAGGTCTTCAGGCACAGGTCTTCAGATGCTGGCACCGGACATCAGGAACTGGCAGGACAGTGGGCAATGGTATGGTCACCAGGTACTGACACAAGTCATATGGCAGAGTACTTCAGGCACTGGCAGGACATAAGGAACTACCAGAATGGTAGGCACTGGTATGGTTATTGTCAGTATTCCAGGTTTTCCAGCCTGCCGTTTGACAATATTGCCCTCAGTCAACATGAAGATCATTGTTTTGTTTGCCCTTCTTCCTGTCTCGTTTGCATAAATACCTGGCTCAGGTGATCATTAATTGCTTGAGTATACTGGTTCCTGGTCTGCTCCTGCTCAGCTGCTCTCCTTGGTCCACTTACTTCCCTGGAGCACTGTGAGATCTTTGTCTTCCTACAGCTTCCTGCAGTGTGCTCCCTGTAGTGCCGCTACTATCATCAGGCTCGGACGTCTTAAGTGTGTGTAAGCAATTTCCCGGTTATTACTTTATGTACTGTTTGCTCTCTGGAACTTGTGTTTACATTTCCTTCTCGGGACTGTGTTTTGAACTCCTCACCCGGTCATCCGGGTGTGGGGACCTTTTTGCCACAGACTATATTCATCCGGTCGTTCCGGTACAAGGACTTGTGCTATGGACTACATTCATCCAGATCTACATATTTTGGACTATTTGTTTATCGGACTGTTTTCGTAAGGACTGTGCTTGGCAGTATATTTTGGGGTCGTGTTATTTTTGTATGTTTATTTGCTGTGTACTAAGTTCACATTGTTTGCTGTGTGTGTATAAATACTTTGCACCCAAGTACCCGTCTCTGCTCTTCATTGCCCTTAAGCGATCAGAATCCTCAAACCTATACAATAGTATTACAGTTATTAGGTACTGTAAAATATAAAAGGGTGGGGGACAAGAGGCGCAATAGTGCCCTATCACTAGTGACACTAATCGTAATGGGGTGGTGCTTAGAAGCCACTCACCTGATGCAGTTGTGATCCCCACAACTGGTTTGAAGGCGTTTAGGAAATATTATTCCAAGCTGCTGCAGGACCTCCACCGACCACGGAACAGTGGTTATAATCCAGAAAGATGATGGAAGTATAGGTGTATCACGGTCCGCGCTGCTCCAGGGCTTAAAAAACACACCAAAGAGTCAGTCAGATTTCCATCCTTTATTCTCCTTTTCCTACGCATTTCGGCGCCTAGCCTGGCACCTTCATATCCCTGATGAAGGTGCCAGGCTAGGCGCCGAAACGCGTAGGAGAAGGAGAATAAAGGTTGGAAATCTGACTGACTCTTTGGTGAGTTTTTTAAGCCCTGGAGCAGCGCGGACCGTGATACACCTATACTCCCATCATCTTTCTAGTTATTAGGTACTGACACAGGTCATCTGGCACAGGACATTAGGAACTGGCAGGATGGCGGGCACTGGCATGGCCATCAAGTCCTGGCACAGGTCATTGAGCACTGACACAGGAAATCAGGCTCTGACCTCAAGGCAGGCACTGGCATGGTCATCAGATTCTGGCACATATTGTCAGACACAGGACATCAGGCAAAGACACAGGACATCAGACACTGGCAGGTACTGACATAGGTCATCTGGCACAGGATATGAGGTACTGGCATAGGTGGTCTGGTACAGGACAACGGATACTGTCAAAGGTCGTCTGGCACAGGACATCAGGTACTCAGGTAGGATACTGAACTCAGGTTGGGCATATGCCGGAACACAGTCAACGCAGTTGTGGGACCACATACAAGGCTGCTACAGGTACACAGGTAGGCTGGTGTGGAAACACGGGCAAGGGTGGAAACACTGTACTAGGGATATGCTGAAACCTAGATATGCTGGTCTTTAGAAACGTCGATCTCAATATGCTGGACACAGGAAATGCCAGACTCAGGCAGAAAACCGAACTGTGGCAGGAAACCAGACTCAAGCAGAACAAGGAGCTACAGGCAGGACACTAAATTCCAGGCAGAAAAACAGACTCAGGCAGGAAACAGGAATGTGTGCAGGATTCAGGGTGGTCCAGGACATAGGAACAGACTAGAAACACAAGCAGAATGGGTCCAGGAACATAGACAGGTGAGACACAAGAATTCAGGATAGACGGGTTCAGGAACACAGCAGGCACACACCTGGTTTCCGGCATGACTGATGATGGATACAGGCAGAACAGAGCAACGATCTGGACAAAACAGGACTAGGTTAGGGAACAAATGAATTGCTTGGGCACCACCCAACAGGGGAGGGAACCTTAAATACCTCGTGCCTTGCCGCTATAGGCGGGGGACACCTTCTCAAGGTGCATGCGCTGCCACTTTAAGAGGCATGGACCAGGAAACTACGCATGGAATGTGCAGGGCCTGGGGGCATAGAGACCTCAGCAGGAGTCGGGGGCTGAAACATACATGGCAGGGACAGAGGAGAACCAGGATCACACTACACATGGGTGGCAATGCAGGAAAGCAGAGGGCCATTCCACATATGAGTGGCCATGTGAGAGATCAGAGGACCACGCAGCATGAGGATGGCTGTGCGAGAGAGCAGGAGACCGAGACATATGTGTTTAGCCATACGGAAGAACAGATAATCACACAACACATGGGCGGCTAATGTAAGGCTCCCCCGAAAGTAAGGCCGCCGGGGTGGGGGGCGCTGGGGAATATAAGACCTCCCTAATTACCGTTCCTTTGGGCCGCCTCTGTCCCCCGGTGTGTCCAGCCCCGACGTCACTGCTATCCTCCGGTACATCAGCGTTTTTTGCTGATTGGTGAAAAAAACGCAACTGCCGCGGATTACCGCATGACGCTCGCACTTGCGGTTCACTTGCGACAAGCCCCATACAATGTCTATGGGGCTTGCGGCAAGTGTGGTATCGGCACTTGCGGCAGGTGCGGCATACCATGGTTTTTTTCGCGGCCGCACCGGCGCAAGTGCCGAAACCACACTTGCCTTACCGGCCACACACTTATCGCAAGCCCGATAGACATTGTATGGGGCTTGCCGCAAGTGAACCGCAAGTACAGCCGTTATGCGGTAATCGCGGCAGTTGCAGTTTTTTCACCGCAACTGCCGCGATCAGCGAAAACCGCTGAGGAGTTGAAAACATGTGTACTGTATAACCATAACCATGGGTTTGTGTGTATGGGGCTGTGTGTGTGTGTACTGTATGTGTACCTATGGGTATGGGTGTGTGTGTATGGGTACCGTATAAGGGTGTGTGTATGGGGCTGTGTGTGTCTGTATGTACGGTACACTGCAGTACTGTTGTGGGAGGCTGCAGTGGTATTCTTGGGCTAATGTAAGACCCCCCTGAAAGTAAGACAGGATGCGACTTTCGGAGGTAAAATTAATGTAAGACAGGGTCTTACTTTCGGGGAAACACGGTATATACTAGCTGTACTACCCGGCTACGCCCGGGTTAATAAATAACTGATGTTAGCTATAACAAAATAGAATTTGAATATGTCATATTAATGACCTGTAGGAAAATAGAAGCTGAGCTGTGATTGGTTGCTATAGGCAGCCTGATAAATCTCCAACCAACAGTAAACATTTCCCCGACCTCACACATACACATAATAGACAGGTCATGTGACTGACATCTGCCTTAATACCCTATATGACACATGTGTTGCACATTGGCTGTTTTTAATCAGATGTTTATTTTTGGAAATTAAAGATAGCACACGTATGAGGCGAGTTGTGTGAGGCGATTTGTGTACATCTGTGTCTGTCTGTGTGGTGTGTGTGTCCCTGTGGGGTGAGTGCATGTGTCCCTATAGGGTGTGTATGTGTGTGTCCCTGTGGGGGGTGTGTGTGGTGTGTGTGTGTCTCTGTGTTGTGTGTGTCTCTTTGTGGTGTGTGTGTCCCTGTGGGGTGAGTGCATGTGTCGCTATAAGGTGTGTGTGTGTGTCTCTGTGTTGTGTGTGTCTCTTTGTGGTGTGTGTGTTCAGGTGTGTGGTGAGTATCCAATGTTGGGGCCGCACCTTAGCAACTATACACTTGCTGTTACTCTTTGTGTGCATGTGGTGTGTATACATGTCCCCGTGCATGGTGAATATCCCAAGTTGGTGCCCCACCTTAGTGACTATTAATTTTTGATATACATATAACACAGCTATATAGATTTGCACCTGGGCTGAAAAGCTTAAAGGAGGGGCTGTCTGTTTTTTTTCTCTTCATTTATTGTGTGCAGAGCTAGCTGGCTCTGCTGCTGGACTTGCCCTCCTGCCTCCCTACCACTGGGTCCTACTGAAGAGGTATGTCTCCTACTACCGCCCATGGAAACAGAGACCCCCAGGGGTACGAGAGAGGCTTCTAGAGTAGATGGGGACCCTTCAGAGTTATGGTCACCGAGACTTGTTGAAGGGTTGGCATACATTGGCCAATGCTTACGCAAAGAACCATAAAAAAGAAAAAAAAACGAAAAAAAATTTTACATCTGAGTTTTTTTTAAAAACTTTTTAGTTTTTATTTTTTCTCAAAAATAACACCAAAGAACATTTATAAACATCAATGTTAGCATGCATTGACCTAACCAGTGTTCTGCTATTAATTTTTGATATATATATATATATATATATATATATATATATATATATATATATTGATATGCCAAAAGGCTGTATTAAGAATGACAGGTAGGTATCGCACAGACTTGGGAGGGTGCTCAGTCAAAACATTTTTTTTCTAGCTAGCACCTTTCACATAGGTGTCGCCAGTCAATTCTAACTATTGATATTGCTATTATTTTTGACTGAACAGCCTCCTCCGCCCCATAGCCATTTCAAAACCTCCATTTTATTGTAGTCCAGGTCCTAGACACACCCTTAAAAGCAGGTTTTGATTGCACCCAGTGGCATATAACATCAATAAACGCAATTCACACTGCAAGCAGAGGCATTAGGTTAGGACTTGATAAAATGATGTTGGTTATCGGGCTCACATGCTTTGGCCAGTGCATCAGCTAAGTTTACTATTTTTTTCTCTGAAATCTTAAGCAGTTTCTGCTATGCCTGTTAGCCCCATTCACACTTGCAATAGCTTTACACATATCCGAGCCATTGCATTCATTAGCCAGTATGTTAGTTTGGTTTAATTTAGTGTCAGTGTGCAGCAGATCTCCTCATATATAATGTTTTTTTTCTAGCTAGCACCTTTCACATATAAGTGTCACCAGTCAATTCTAACTATTAATATAGTAATTACAAACAGTGCTCTATTTCCAGTGTTTATTTCTGTAAATGTTGATGATTATTGCAATGAAAATCCAAAGGTCATTATCTCAGAAAACTAACGTAGGGAGAATGAAGGATTAAAAACTGCACTGCTGTATTCCACGAGACATCAAAGGTTGAATATAATATTGGTTTATTAGTCATCGTGTCTCAGAGCTCCCAGAAATGCCCTGAAACATAGCAATATGACATTGATTTTTGATAATATTCTAACTCATTATGATGCACTAGTACAGGGGGTCTCAAACACGCAGCCCGCGGGCCGCACCCCTGGGGCTTCACTGTGCAGCCTGCGGAACCGTGGACAACTTCAACATGCCAGCGGTACATTGCATGGGGGAGCCGCTGTGTGTTCTTTGGAATCATAAGGGTTGACAAAATGACTCTGCACGGGTATCATGTGTTGGCAGATGTTGCACGATCCACAAGGGAATGAGACTTTCAGTTTCGCACCTCCTGTAGTTGACCTGGTGGGCCTAGAATAGTGACTAGTGGTAAGCTGATCACGTAAATTGGGAGCTCTCCGAACTGTTAAGAGGGAGCATTCTTCAATAAGGGGTTTGATTTTAGGATCTATTGTTAAGATTCCCCAGTGTTTTTGAAGAATATCACCCACCTCAGTCCATTGATTGCTGTATTCAGTGATCATACGGATTCTTTTGTCCAGCTCACGGTGATTTGACATCAAGAGTGACTTTTGGTCTTCTTTGTTGGCACGCTGGAAGGCTTCTGCAATGACTCTTTTGAATAACCCCGGCTGCTGAATCTCGCAGTGAGGGATTTGGCATGTCTCTTAATGTCTGAGTTCATGGTGCAGTTGCGTCTGGTCCTCAGGAACTGTCCTGCTGGTATTCCTTTCGTTAGATGGTATGGTTGGAAACTAGAGAATGTAAGAAGTCCATTAGAAGCAGTAGGTTTATGATATAATGCGGTAGACAGATCCCCTCTTTGTTAGCACCTTGAGATCAAGAAAGATCGCTCTCTCAGCTGATATTGAAAATGTCAAAAAGATGTTTAAGTTGTTTTGATTGAGGGAGGAGAGGAAGTCAGTGGCCTCAGGTTCGGTGCCTTTCCAAAAGAAAATAATATCATCAATAAACCTGTGCCACTCGCTAATCTTGTTTTGAAAGGCTTATGTTTGGAAGACAACTGTGGATTCCCACCACCCAAAAAAAAGTTTAGCGAAAGATGGTGCACACTTGGTCCCCATCACCACTCCAGAGGTTTGTTGATAAAAGGATCTATCGAAAACAAAATAATTGTGGGTATGAAATCGAGAAGGTCTACCAGAAAGGAATCGTGCATTCTATTGGATCCAGTTTGATGATCCAGAAAGAATGTAATGGCCTGCATCCCGTCTCCATGAGCAATGTTTGTGTAAAGTGACTCAGCGTCACAAGTTACAATCAGATGCTTTGGGGAAGGAGAGATGTGTCACAGTCCGCGCTGCCAATATGCTGTCAAAGTGTTCCGCTTTAAAGAATGCAAGTAGACGGTGTCCAAGTTTAACCTTCTTTTTATTCTCCAACGCGTTTCAACGCCTTTCCTGGCGTCTTCATCAGGGATACCTCCACCCCGCCACACACCTGATGAAGACGCCAGGAAAGGCGTTGAAACGCGTTGGAGAATAAAAAGAAGGTTAAACTTGGACACCGTCTACTTGCATTCTTTAAAGCGGAACACTTTGACAGCATATTGGCAGCGCGGACTGTGACACACCTCTCCTTCCCCAAAGCATCTGATTTCGTCTCCACGAGTGGAGACCGGCGGAAGTCCAGCAGCAGCCATCAGGATATTTATCCTACCAGGTCTACTAACCAGTTGTGGGTGTCACAACTGGCATAGGTGAGTGGCTTTTCTTTTCTCACCACTACAGGAGTAGTGTCTAGTGATAAGGGCACTATTGCACCTCTTGTCCCCCCCTTCCCTCTTGACAAGTTACAATCAGGGTGTCCGGTGGGAGACTCAAGCCTTGTATGTCTTTAGTAAAATGAGTGCTGTCTCTTGTGTAAGAAGGTAGGCCAAGTACACGTGGTTGCAAGTAAAAGTCCACGTACTTGCTTGCCCTTTCACAGAGGTTCCCTATACTGGACACAATTGGTCTGCCAGGAGGGGTTAGCATTCTCTTGTGTATCTTCGGGAGTAAGTAGAAAGTTGGAGTCAGAGGTTCCTCTACCCAAAGGAATTATTTTTCTCGTTTGTAAATAACACTGTATCTGAAGGCAGAATCCAAAAGTCTGAACAACTTGCTCTGGAAGACAAGATAGGGTCAGATGGTAGCTTGGTGTAGAATCTGTTGTTGGACAGCTGTCTATGTGCCTCATCCAGATACATTGTATTGGGCCAAAGGACTACATTTCCCCCATTATCCACCTTCTTTATAATAAATTCAGGATTATTCTTAAGATGTCGGATAGCTGTTATTTCCCTCCCACTCAAATTTCTTTTTTTGGCGGTGTTGTTTTTTAACATATTAATGTCTCTTTTCACCGTGTCAAAAAACAAGTTGACTGCCGGCAAGGTGGATAGTGGTCGGGATTTCTGGGATTTTTTATGGTGGGGAAGTGGTGTCCTACCAGTTGGTGGTCCATTGTCCTCCAACAGATCCAAAAGATCGCGCATTGTCCTCTGTTCCCTCTCTGGCAGAGATTCAATGGTTTCAGGTCGATTACACATCAGTGAAAAAATTAGCTTTCGACAAAAAAGGTACAGATCCTCAATGAGAGTAAATTTATCAAGTAGTTTCATAGGACAGAAAGTCAAACCACGTTCCAACACAGAGTTCTCAATAGAAGTCAGAGTATAGGATGATAAGTTAATCACCTGTAGTTTTTTGCAGGACTAGATAGTTGATGGTGTCTCAGGAGGCGTTACACTGTGGTGGGCTAGTATCTGGGATACCTCCCGCCCCTCCCTTTCCCTCGTCCCTTCCCGCCCTTGGGTCTCCGTGCTGGACCTCTTCCTGCCCCTCTTCCCTCCCCTCCTGACTGAGAGTGTGTGAGAGTGTTTGTGATGAGTGAGCGTGTTTGCGTGTGTGAGAGAACGTGTGTGAGAAAATGTGTGTGTTAGAGTGAGTGTGTGTGAGAGTGTGTGTGAGAGAATGTGTGTGTGTGTGTATGTGAGAGTGAGTGTATGTGAGAGTTAGTGTGTGAGAGAATGTGTGTGTGTATGAGAGTGAGTGTGTGAGAGTGTGAGTGTGTGTGAGAGCAACTGTGTGAGTGTGTGAGAGAATGTGTGAGAGTGAGAGTGTGAGTGTATGAGAGAACATGTGTGTATATGGGAGTAAATGTGTGATTGTGTGTGAGAGTGTGTGTGAGAGAATGTGTGTGTGTGTGTATGTGAGAGTGAGTGTATGTGAGAGTTAGTGTGTGAGAGAATGTGTGTGTGTATGAGAGTGAGTGTGTGAGAGTGTGAGTGTGTGTGAGAGCAACTGTGTGAGTGTGTGAGAGAATGTGTGAGAGTGAGAGTGTGAGTGTATGAGAGAACATGTGTGTATATGGGAGTAAATGTGTGATTGTGTGTGTTTGTGTGTGTGAGAGTGAGTGTGTGAGTGTGAGAATGTATATGTGATTATTTGAGTGTGTGAGTGTGTGACAGAATGTGTGTGAGAGAATGTGTGTTGTGAGAGTGAGTGTGTGAAAGAGTGAGTGTATGAAAGGATGTGTGTGTGAGAATGAGTGTTTGTGTGTGTGTGAGAGAGTGTGTGCGTGAGTGTGTATGTGAGACAGAGTGTGTGAGAATGTGAGAGTGTGTGATAGAATGTGTGTGAGTGCGTGAGAGTGAGTGTGAGAATGTGTGTATGTGAGAGTGAGTGTGTGTGTGAGAAAATATGTGTGTTTGAGTGAGTGTGTGAACGGGAGTGTGTGTGTGTGTGTGTAAAAAGAAGGTAGACCAGGTTGGGGACATCAGTACAAAAGGGGACCAGCATGGGGGACATTACTACACTATGGGGGCCAGGATGTGGACATTACTACAAAAGGGGTCCTGGGTGGGGGACATCACTACAAGAGGGGTCCCGGATGGGGGACGTTACTACAAAAAGGGGATCAGTATGGGGACATTACTACAAAAGGGGATCTGTATGGGGGACATCACTACAAAAGAGCACCAGGATGGGGGACATTACTTCAAATAGGGATCAGTATGGGGGACATTACTACAATATGAGGACCAGAATGGGGGCATTACTACTATATGGGGATCAGTATGGGGACATTACTACAATATTGGGACCAGGATGGGGAACACTACTACAAGAAGAGGGCCCAGAAAGGGGACATTTCTACAAAAGGGGATCAGGATGTGCCATTACCACAATATGAGGACCAGATTGAGGGCATTACTACAAGAGGGAAAACAGGATGGGGACATTACTACATGAGGACCATGATGGAGACTTTACTACAAGAAGGGGATCAGGGTGGGGGACATCAATACAATATGGGGACCAGGATGGGGCATTACTATAACAGGACCAAGATGGAGACATTACTACAAGATTAAGCCCAGGAAGGACATAGAAATTGCGCGGAGCCCCATGCATTTTTTTTTTTATTATTTCATGAAATTCATGAAATAATAAAAAAAACGGGGCTCCCCTATATTGTTGTGTCCGGCCAGGTACAGATAGGCACCTGGGGGTTTGTGGCAGCCTGGTGCCGCCTGCTGTATCCGGCTGGCATACAAAAATACGGCGAAGCCCACGTCAAAATTTTTGTGAAAAATCCATTAAACAAACCTATAAAAAGGGACTGCATCTTTACTATGGTCGATGGGTTAATAAAGATGCAATCCCTTTCATTCATATTGTTTTTTTGATTTTTCAGAAAAAAAATTGATGTGGGCTTCGCCGTAGTTTTGTATCCAGCCGGATACAGCAGGCGGCACCGGGCTGCCACTAACCCCCAGATGCCTATCTGTACCTGGCCGGACACAAAAATATAGGGGAGCCCCGTTTTTATTATTATTTCATGAATTTTATGAAATAATAAAAAAAAATGCATGGGGCCCTGCGCTATTTCTATGTCCAGCCAGGTACAGCTAGGCAACTTGGGGCTGGAATCTGCAGCGCAGGGAGGCCCAAGCTTTCTGGGCACCCCCCGCTGCGAATGGAAGCCCGCAGCCGCCCCAGAAAATGTCGCATTCATTGAAGCGCCATTTTCTGGCGCTGAACCCATCTCCTCCAGGGCCCTGGTGCCGTGGCTCACTGGGTAATAAAGGGGTTAGGGCCAGCTTTGTATTATCAGCTGGCCCTAAGCCCGAAATTCATGGCGGTCACGCCAATAGTAGACATGACCGCCATGAATTTCTAGTGAATTTTTAAAGAAAACACAACACAGAGAAAAAAATATTTTTATTTGAAAAAAAAACAAAAAGACACTTAGGGACTCCATCTTTTACTTAAAAAAATCCTCTTCCATCCAACGTAGTCCAATCCAGGGTTTTTCTTTAGCTCTGCTACATCTCTGGTAGAGAACCTCCACCAGAGATGTAGCAGAACTGTGCACCCTGGGAAAGTTCATGTGAGTTCATGCAGGCAAGCATGAACTCACATGAACCCTGCCAGCACTGCTACTTCAAATGAACAGCTGACTTGAGTCAGCTGTTCATTTGAAAATCCAGGCGGAAAGGTCAAAAATAGAAAACCGGATTGAAAACCGGATTGCCCTGGTCCGGAGCAATCCGGGACCATAGAGCCCCATGTTATGGGGCGCCGGATTGCACCTGACGGGTACAATCCAGGAGAATCCAGTTTGAAAGCTGGATTCTCCCGGATTGTACCCGTCAGGTGCAATCCGGCGCCCCATGTGGTCCCGGATTGCACCAGACCAGGGCAATCCGGGAGAATCCGGTTTTCACTGAATGCTGTGATAGTGGCCGTGCATTGCGGCTGCTGCCGTTCTATGCGGCTGCTGTCGCAAAGCAAAGACACAGAAGAAGACGGCGGCCGTGGAGGACGGTGAATGAACCGGCCCCCCCCTATCCCCCGCACAATAGTGACAGTCAGCCACTGCTCACAGCAGGATCTTCCGCTTCCCCCCCAATTCTAAGTTAGGATAGGGTGGGGAGGCAGTGGGGGGAGCGGAGGATCCTGCTGTCAGGCGGCAGGGAAGCTGTCAGTGGCTGTCAGCATTGTTTAAAAGCCAACTGCTTTTTACCGATGGCTTTTAAACAATGAAATGGGGAATTGCAGGTTTTTCCTCTGCTGCAAGACCTCTTTATAGGGTCCAGCAGCAGAGGAATTACTCGCAATTACTCGCTTCCCCATTGACTTACATTGGACTCGCTAGACTCGCAACGAGTACCCGAGTATCCAGACCTACTCGTTACGAGTCTAGAGAGTCTGAGTATTTTAGTACTCACTCATCCCTAGACATTACTACAAGAAGGGGAGCCGGGTGGGACATTACTAAAAGAAGAAGATAAGGATTTGGACATTACTACATTGTGCAAAAATGGTGGTAATACTAAAAATTTCACTTAAGGCCACTTCACACGCTAGGATATCGTTAACGATATTGTTGAAACGTCACGGATTTGTGAACTTTCTAACTATATCGCTTGTGCGTCCTTGCGTGTAAACGAATGATACAGGATGAAAAAATCGTTGGAACGTTTATCCAAACAATGGGGTCCGGACCTCAAATCTATCGTTCTTCGTCCAATTAACCCCTTCAGGACCCAGCCTATTTTGACCCTAAAGACCTTGGCCTTTTTTGCAATTCTGACCAGTGTCCCTTTATGAGGTTATAACTCGGGAACGCTTCAACCGATCCTAGCGATTCTGAGATTGTTTTTTCGTGACATATTGGGCTTCATGCTAGTATTAAATTTAAGTCGATAATTTTTGCGTTTATTTGTGAAAAAATCAAAAATATGGCAAAAATTTTGAAAATTTCACAATTTTCACATTTTTAATTTTTTTTTCTGATAAACAAGATAGATATGTGACAAAAAAAAGTTATTAAATAATATTTCCCACATGTCTACTTCACATCAGCACAATTTTGGAAAAAAAAAAATTTTTTGTTAGGACGTTATAAGGGTTCAAAGTTCATGAGCAATTTTTCATTTTTCAACCAAAATTTACAAAACCATTTTTTTTAGTGACCACATCACATTTGAAGTCCTTTTGAGGGGTGTACATGACAGAAAACACCCAAAAGTGACACCATTCCAAAAACTGCACCCCTCAAACTACTCAAAACTACATTCAAGAAGATTATTAACCCTTCAGGTGCTTCACAGGAACTAAAGCAAAGTGGAAACAAAAAATGGATATTTTAATTCTTTTATCAAAAATGTTCTTTTAGCCTCAATTCTTTCATTTTCACATGGGCAACAGGATAAAATGGATCTTAAAATGTGTTGTGCAAATTCTCCTGAGTACATCAATACCTCATATGTGGTCATAAACCATTGTTTGGGCGCACGGCAGGGCTCAGAAGTGAAGGAGCGCAATTTGACTTTTGGAGCTAATTTTACATTCAAAAAGTGAAATTGTGCTCCTTCCCTTCTGACCCCTGCCGTGCGCCCAAACAGTGGTTTATCACCACATATGAGGTATCGGTGTACTCAGGAGAAATTGCCCAACAAATTTTAGGATGAATTTTATGCTGTTGCCATGTGAAAATGAAAAAATTTAGGCTAAAAGAAAATTTTTGTGAAAAAAAAAAGTACTATTTCATTTTCACAGATCAATTTGTAAAGCACCTGGGGGTTCAATATGCTCACTACCCATCTAGATATGTTCCCTGGGGGGGTCTAGTTTGAAAAATGGGGTCACTTGTGGGGGAGCTCCAATGTTTAGGCACACAGGGGCTCTCCAAACGCGACATGGTGTCCGCTAACAATTTGAATAAAAATCAGCTCAAATTGTTAGCTGTAACCATGTTGTGTTTAGTGAGCCCCTGTGTGCCTAAACATTGGGGCTCCCCCACAAGTGACCCCATTTTGGAAACTAGACCCCCCCAAGGAACGTATCTAGATGCATAGTGAGCACTTTGAACCCCCAGGTGCTTCACAAATTCATCCATAAAAATGAAAAAGCACTTTTTTTTCCACAAAAATTTTCTTTTTTCATTATTATGGATCAATTTGTGAAGCACCTGGTGGTTGAAAGTGCTCACTATGCATCTAGATACGTTCCTTTGGGGGTCTAGTTTCCAAAATGGGGTCACTTGTGGGGGACTCCAATGTGGAGACGCACAGGGGCTCTCCAAACGTGACATGGTGTCCGCTAACAATTTGAATGCAAAATGAGCTCAAATTGTAAGCGGAAACCATGTCGCATTTGGAGAGCCCCTGTGCGTCTCCACATTGGAGCTCCCCCACAAGTGACCCCATTTTGGAAACTAGACCCCCAAGGGAACGTATCTAGATGCATAGTGAGAACTTTCAACCCCCAGGTGCTTCACAAATTAGTCTGTAAAAATGAAAAAGTACTTTTTTTCCGCAAAAATCTTTTTTTATCATTAATTTGTGAAGCACCTGGGGGTTCAATATGCTCACTACCCATCTAGATATATTCCCTGGGGGGTCTAGTTTCCAAAATGGGGTCACTTGTGGGGGAGCTCCAATGTTTAGGCACACAGGGGCTCTCCAAACGCGACATGGTGTCCGCTCACAATTTGAATAAAAATCAGCTCAAATTGTTAGCTGTCACCATGTTGCGTTTGGAGAGCCCCTGTGTGCCTAAACATTGGAGCTCCCCCACAAGTGACCACATTTTGGAAACTAGACCCCCCAAGGAACTTATTTAGATGCATAGTGAGCACTTTGACCCCCCAGGTGCTTCACAAATTCATCCGTAACAATGAAAAAGTACTTCTATTTCCACTAAAATTTTCTTTTTCCATTTTTAAAGATTAATTTGTGAAGCACTGGGATGTTCAAAATGCTCACCACCCATCTAGGTACGTTCCCTGGGGGGTCTAGTTTCCAAAATGGGGTCACTTGTAGGGGAGCTCCAATGTTTAGGCACATAGTGGCTCTCCAAACGTGACATGGTGACAGCTAACAATTTGAGCTGATTTTTATTCAAATTGTGAGCGGACACCATGTCGCGTTTGGAGAGCCCTTGTGTGCCTAAACATTGGAGCTCCCCCACAAGTAACCCCATTTTGGAAACTAGACCCCCCAGGGAACATATCTAGATGGGTAGTGAGCATATTGAACCCCAGGTGCTTCACAAATTAATGATAAAAAAAGATTTTTGCGGAAAAAAAGTACTTTTTCATTTTTACAGATTAATTTGTGAAGCACCTGGGGGTTGAAAGTTCTCACTATGCATCTAGATACGTTCCCTTGGGGGCCTAGTTTCCAAAATGGGGTCACTTGTGGGGGAGCTCCAATGTGGAGACGCACAGGGGCTCTCCAAACGCAACATGGTGTCCGCTTACAGTTTGAGCTCATTTTGCATTCAAATTGTTAGCGGACACCATGTCACATTTGGAGAGCCCCTGTGCGTCTCCACATTGGAGCTCCCCCACAAGTGACCCCATTTTGGAAACTAGACCCCCAAAGGAACGTATCTAGATGCATAGTGAGCACTTTCAACCCCAGGTGCTTCACAAATTGATCCATAATAATGAAAAAAGAAAATGTTTGTGGAAAAAAAAAGTGCTTTTTCATTTTTATGGATGAATTTGTGAAGCACCTGGGGGTTCAAAGTGCTCACTATGCATCTAGATACGTTCCCTGGGGTCTAGTTTCCAAAATGTGGTCACTTGTGGGGGAGCCCCAATGTTTAGGCACACAGGGGCTCACTAAACACAACATGGTTACAGCTAACAATTTGAGCTGATTTTTATTCCAATTGTTAGCGGACACCATGTCGCGTTTGGAGAGCCCTTGTGTGCCTAAACATTGGAGCACCCCCACAAGTGACCCCATTTTGGAAACTAGACCCCCCAAGGAACTTATTTAGATGCATAGTGAGCACTTTGAACCCCAAGTGCTTCACAAATTGATCCGTAAAAATGAAAAAGTACTTTGTTTCCACAAAAAATTTATTTTTTCATTTTTACGGATCGATTTGTGAAGCACCTGGGGGTTCAAAGTGCTCACTATGCATCTAGATACGTTCCTTGGGGGGTGTAGTTTCCAAAATGGGGTCACTTGTGGGGGAGCTCCAATGTTTAGGCACACAGGGGCTCTCCATACGCGACATGGTGTCCGCTAACAATTGGAATTGTTAGCGGACACCATGTTGCGTATGGAGAGCCGCTGTGTGACTAAACATTGGAGCTCCCCCACAAGTGACCCCATTTTGGAAACTAGACCCCCCAAGGAACGTATCTAGATGCATAGTGAGCACTTTGAACCCCCAGGTGCTTCACAAATTGATCCGTAAAAATGAAAAAATAATTTTTTTTGTGGGAAAAAAAAGTACTTTTTTAATTTTATGGATCAATTTGTGAACCACTTGGAGGTTCAAGTGCTCACTATGCATCTAGATACATTCCTTGGGGGGTGTAGTTTCCAAAATGGGGTCACTTGTGGGGGAGCTCCAATGTTTAGGCACACAGGGGCTCTCCATACGCGACATAGTGTCCGCTAATAATTGGAGCTAATTTTCCATTCAACTTGTTAGCGGACACCATGTCACGTATGGAGTGCTCCTGTGTGCCACCAGCACAAGGGCAACTGGAAGAGTTGGGGTACAGCACCAGAAAATGGCACCTCTAATGTGCTATTTTCTGGGGTGGCTGTGAGTTGCAATTTGCAGTGTGGGGGGCCACAACATTTGGGTCTCTCCACGATGGGGATTGCAGCCCCCCAACTGCCAAGTTGTACCTGGCTGGCATCCAAAAATAAGGCAAAGCTCCTTGTCATTTTATTAGTAGACGTAAAAAAAAAAAATGGCGTGGGGCTCCGCCATATTTTTGGTCCAGCCAGGTACAACTTGGCAGCTACGGACTGCCAGCAACCCCCAGCTGCCTCGTTGTACCTGGCTGGTACCAAAAATACAGCAAAGCCCTTTTTTTTTTCTTTCTAGAACTAATTCTAGAAAAAAAAATGACGTAGGGCTCCGCCATATTTTTGGTCCAGCCAGGTACAACTTGGCAGCTACGGACTGCCAGCAACCCCCAGCTGCCTCGTTGTACCTGGCTGGTACCCAAAAATACAGCAAAGCCCTTTTTTTTTTCTTTCTAGAACTAATTCTAGAAAAAAAAATGACGTAGGGCTCCGCCATATTTTTGGTCCAGCCAGGTACAACTTGGCAGCTACGGACTGCAGCAACCCCCAGCTGCCTCGTTGTACCTGGCTGGTACCCAAAAATACAGCAAAGCCCTTTTTTTTTTTCTTTCTAGAACTAATTCTAGAAAAAAAATGACGTAGGGCTCCACCATATTTTTGGTCCAGCCAGGTACAACTTGGCAGCTACGGACTGCCAGCAACCCCCAGCTGCCTCGTTGTACCTGGCTGGTACCCAAAAATACAGCAAAGCCCTTTTTTTTTTTCTTTCTAGAACTAATTCTAGAAAAAAAAAAATGACGTAGGGCTCCGCCATATTTTTGGTCCAGCCAGGTACAACTTGGCAGCTACGGACTGCCAGCAACCCCCAGCTGCCTCGTTGTACCTGGCTGGTACCCAAAAATACAGCAAAGCCCTTTTTTTTTTCTTTCTAGAACTAATTCTAAAAAAAAAAATGACGTAGGGCTCCGCCATATTTTTGGTCCAGCCAGGTACAACTTGGCAGCTACGGACTGCCAGCAACCCCCAGCTGCCTCGTTGTACCTGGCTGGTACCCAAAAATACAGCAAAGCCCTTTTTTTTTTTCTTTCTAGAACTAATTCTAGAAAAAAAAATGACGTAGGGCTCCGCCATATTTTTGGTCCGGCCAGGTACAACTTGGCAGCTACGGACTGCCAGCAACCCCCAGCTGCCTCGTTGTACCTGGCTGGTACCCAAAAATACAGCAAAGCCCTTTTTTTTTTCTTTCTAGAACTAATTCTAGAAAAAAAAATGACGTAGGGCTCCGCCATATTTTTGGTCCAGCCAGGTACAACTAGGCAGCTGGGGGCTGGATTCCACAGCATGGAGAGGCCCAAGCGTTCTGGGCCCCCCATGCTGCGAATTGCAGCCCGCAGCCGCCCCAAAAAATGGCGCATTTTCTGGCGCTGTACCCAGACTCTTCCAGTTGCCCTGGTGCCGGTGGCAAACTGGATAATAAAGGGGTTAATGCCAGCTTGTTATTGGCAGCTGGCACTAAGCCCCGAGATTCATAATTTAGGGCCAATGGTAGACCCGCCATTAGGAATCTCTGGTAAATAGTCAGAAAATACACACAGAGAAAAATCTTTTTATTTGAAAAAAAAAAAAAAAAAAAATTTGGACTCCATCTTTATTATAAAGATCCGACGTAGTCCACAACGAAGGTCCCACGGCGCTCGACCGCCTCCGACGTAGTCCACAACGAAGGTCCCACGATGCTCGATCGCCTCTGCTCAATCCAGAGATTGCAGCAAGGGATCAAGTGTCCTTTTCCTACAGCCTATGGGGTCAGAGTTATGTTGCACTGTATGACAATGATCTGTCATACAGTGCACCATGACTATGATCCCAGAGACTACAACAAGAGGATACTTGATCCCTTGTTGCACCCATCCATTCACCTATGCACCCATCAGCCATGCACACACACATCCACGCCCGCTCGCTGACATCCACGCCCGCTCGCTGACATCCACGCCGCTGACATCCACGCTCGCTGACAGCCACGCACGCAGACAGCCACGCACGCAGACAGCCACGCACGCAGTCAGCCACGCACGCAGACAGCCACGCACGCAGTCAGCCACGCACGCAGACAGCCACGCACGCAGACAGCCACGCACGCAGTCAGCCACGCACGCAGACAGCCACGCACGCAGTCAGCCACGCACGCAGACAGCCACGCACGCAGACAGCCACGCACGCAGACAGCCACGCACGCAGTCAGCCACGCACGCAGTCAGCCACGCACGCAGACAGCCACGCACGCAGTCAGCCACGCACGCAGACAGCCACGCATGCAGTCAGCCACGCACGAGACAGCCACGCACGCAGACAGCCACGCACGCAGTCAGCCACGCACGCAGACAGCCACGCACGCAGACAGCCACGCACGCAGTCAGCACGCACGCAGACAGCCACGCAGCAGACAGCCACGCACGCAGTCAGCCACGCACGCAGTCAGCCACGCACGCAGACAGCCATGCACGCAGTCAGCACGCACGCAGACAGCCACGCACGCAGTCAGCACGCACACAGACATCCATTCATTCATTGATACATACAAACATACATGCATACATACTACATACATATATGCATACATACTACATACATACATACATACATTCATTTATACATACTACATACATACATACTACATACATAGATACATTCATTCATTCATACACACATACTACATACATACTACATAGATACATTCATTCATTCACACATACTACATACATACATACTACATACATACTACATACATACATTCATTCATTCATTCACACATACTTACCTGATCCAGGAGGAGGAGCCCGGAAGAGGAGGAGCCCACACCAGAGCTGGACCGGTGCTGCACCGGCGGGCCCGCCGGTAGGTGAGAGAGGGATGGGGGGGGTGGATACGGGGCATGGGGGTGTTAGCTTCATCAGCCCCCTCCGTGATCGCACGGAGGGGGCTGTGGAAGCTGACAGGCGGCGGCAGTGATTGTCATTTACCGCCGGCGGGCATTCCGCCGGCGTGATGACTGTTACCGCCGCCGTGGGGGGGGGTAGGACGGCGATCGGGGGGGCCAGGAGGCCGATCGGGGGGCCCTGGAGTGAGGGGGGGCTAGGAGGGAGACGGCACATGCCATCCCGCCCCTCCAGATCTGATTGGAGAGCTCCAATCGGATCTGGAGGGGATTACTAGCCCTGATTGGCAGTCTGAATTTCAACTGCCAATCAGAGGGGCCCTGGGCACGGGGGGGTTAATCCACCCCCCGTGGGGTGTACTACAGGTTGTCACTGTGCATTATGTACAGTGACACCTGAGTCACCCCCCTCACACGGGCCGCAGTAGCCCGATCATTCCATGGCCCACCGTTTGGGCCAAAGGTCGGGAACGAACTTGTTTTCATGGCCCAAAAGGTGGGCCAAGGGTCGTGAAGGGGTTAAGGATCTGTGAAGCAGCAATCGTTCAGTGTGACACGTTTTTGAACAATGTCATTCATATTTCTCCTATTCCTGCCGCTATTTAACATCGTCCATACGTTGCTCTCCGCATCGCTGGCGCGTTGCCAAATTTAGGATCGTTAATGATATCCTTGGGTGTGACAACGCACCAACGATGACGGAAGGATCGCAGTCATATGACATAGGTAACAATATCGTTCACCTATATCCTAGCGTGTGAAGTGGCCTTTAGTCCTACAAGCAATGCAGTCCCCAGATATCAATTTTTTCTATGTGCGGCTCACCAATCCAGCCAAGTTTGGGACCCCTGCACTAGTATATACTCTATATTTACTGCATATTATACACTAAATTAGGTATCGCCCTTGAACCTTATAAATATGTAATGGAGCAACAATGTACTTGATATACACTCCCTGACAGAAGTTATGTCGCTTATCCATGTTATAAAAATAATGTTATATAAATAAAAGCTTATAATCTAACGTTAAATTCATCAATTGGTTGTATAAATTACTCTTGAAAGCTGAAACCCTCAGAAATGTGGTTTAGGTTAAGAAAATAAATTGGCATCAATGCTGAAATATTGATCATTTAATGAACACAGAATGGTCAGATTTTGGCAAGATAATAGTTTTGTCACCCACAGAAAGTAATGTGATTTTCAAACAATTAAATTAAAATACAAATATATGTTGCATAACATTGGTGAATGAAGTTGTGGTGCTATTAGAGTCATAATTAATATTTTGTGTGACTTCCATGAGCTTGAAGTACTGCATCCATGTGGGTTCAACAGTGATTCATACAATTTATTAATGAAATCATCAGGAATAGCAAAGAATACAGTCTTACATGCCTCCCAGAGTTCATCTAGATTCTTTGGTTTTGTCGTCCAAGCTTCCTCTTTCATCCTACTCCAAACATGCTCAATGATGTTCATGTCTGGTGACTGGGCTGGCCAGTCCTTGAGCACCATGATCTTTTTTGCCTGGTGGAACTTTGTTGTAGATGTAGATGTAGATGTAGTTGTGGATGTCTGAGATGGAGCAACATCCTGCTACAGAATTTGACCCCTTTTATGATTTGGAATGTAAGAGGTAGCCAATACTTCTTGATATTGTAGGTTTTTGATATTGCCTTCCACCTTGCAAATGTTTCGCACACCCCCATTCTGAATGTAACCCCTTACCATGGTCTTTCCACCACCAAATTTAACTTTTTTCTGGGTGTATTTTCGATCCATATGGGCTCCAGCAGGTCTCCTGCAGTATTTGTGGCTATGGTGTAATTCTACTGAAGATTTATCCACCTTCTGCCACTTTTCCAGCATCCATCTGTTTAACAGGTTGTGGGACTTTGCAAATGCCACACGGTTTTTTGTTTGCCTTTTGTTTAGTGCTTTGCTTCTGGGCACTGAGTCGACCATGGAGGCCATTTTTAAGCAGAATCCTACAAACTGTTCTAATTGACACAGGGACTTGAGGTGACCAGGCCTGTTGGAGCTCTGCTGCAGCAGAAGAGGGTCTTGCTTTGGATATTCTAACCAACAAACATTTCTCCTGAGCAGTTGTCTTGCGGGGTCTGCCGGACCTGGGCTTGTCAAACTCATCTCCAGTCTCTTCAAATCTTTTTTTAATTCTTTGTACTTGACGCTGAGACACATTAAAGGTGCCAGCCACCTCTGCAGTGGATCTGGTCTTCAGCCTCTTGATAATCAAGGCTTTGGTCGCAGGTTGGATTTTTTGCATATTCTCGGAGCTCAAGTTGCAGTTCAAGTGAAGTTCTGGGGTGTTGGGTTTCTTTTTATACACACCCACTAATTAACCGATCATTTACTGAGCACAGGTGAGGTATGTAAACTAGGATTGGGTGCATTATATGACCAGGCGACAAAACCTTTGTCTTGCCAAAATCTGACCATTCTGTGTTCATTAAATTATCAATATTTCAGCTTTGATGCCAATTTATTTTCTTAACCTAAACTAAGTTTCGGAAAGTTTCAGCTTTCAAAAGAGTAACTTAGGCTGCCTTCACATTTGCGTATGGGAAGGCAGCGTATGCCCGGGCCCGCCGGTAGGTGAGAGAGGGATGGGGGGGGTGGATACGGGGCATGGGGGTGTTAGCTTCATCAGCCCCCTCCGTGATCGCACGGAGGGGGCTGTGGAAGCTGACAGGCGGCGGCAGTGATTGTCATTTACCGCCGGCGGGCATTCCGCCGGCGTGATGACTGTTACCGCCGCCGTGGGGGGGGGGTTAGGACGGCGATCGGGGGGGCCAGGAGGCCGATCGGGGGGCCCTGGAGTGAGGGGGGGCTAGGAGGGAGACGGCACATGCCATCCCGCCCCTCCAGATCTGATTGGAGAGCTCCAATCGGATCTGGAGGGGATTACTAGCCCTGATTGGCAGTCTGAATTTCAACTGCCAATCAGAGGGGCCCTGGGCACGGGGGGGTTAATCCACCCCCCGTGGGGTGTACTACAGGTTGTCACTGTGCATTATGTACAGTGACACCTGAGTCACCCCCCTCACACGGGCCGCAGTAGCCCGATCATTCCATGGCCCACCGTTTGGGCCAAAGGTCGGGAACGAACTTGTTTTCATGGCCCAAACGGTGGGCCAAGGGTCGTGAAGGGGTTAAGGATCTGTGAAGCAGCAATCGTTCAGTGTGACACGTTTTTGAACAATGTCATTCATATTTCTCCTATTCCTGCCGCTATTTAACATCGTCCATACGTTGCTCTCCGCATCGCTGGCGCGTTGCCAAATTTAGGATCGTTAATGATATCCTTGGGTGTGACAACGCACCAACGATGACGGAAGGATCGCAGTCATATGACATAGGTAACAATATCGTTCACCTATATCCTAGCGTGTGAAGTGGCCTTTAGTCCTACAAGCAATGCAGTCCCCAGATATCAATTTTTTCTATGTGCGGCTCACCAATCCAGCCAAGTTTGGGACCCCTGCACTAGTATATACTCTATATTTACTGCATATTATACACTAAATTAGGTATCGCCCTTGAACCTTATAAATATGTAATGGAGCAACAATGTACTTGATATACACTCCCTGACAGAAGTTATGTCGCTTATCCATGTTATAAAAATAATGTTATATAAATAAAAGCTTATAATCTAACGTTAAATTCATCAATTGGTTGTATAAATTACTCTTGAAAGCTGAAACCCTCAGAAATGTGGTTTAGGTTAAGAAAATAAATTGGCATCAATGCTGAAATATTGATCATTTAATGAACACAGAATGGTCAGATTTTGGCAAGATAATAGTTTTGTCACCCACAGAAAGTAATGTGATTTTCAAACAATTAAATTAAAATACAAATATATGTTGCATAACATTGGTGAATGAAGTTGTGGTGCTATTAGAGTCATAATTAATATTTTGTGTGACTTCCATGAGCTTGAAGTACTGCATCCATGTGGGTTCAACAGTGATTCATACAATTTATTAATGAAATCATCAGGAATAGCAAAGAATACAGTCTTACATGCCTCCCAGAGTTCATCTAGATTCTTTGGTTTTGTCGTCCAAGCTTCCTCTTTCATCCTACTCCAAACATGCTCAATGATGTTCATGTCTGGTGACTGGGCTGGCCAGTCCTTGAGCACCATGATCTTTTTTGCCTGGTGGAACTTTGTTGTAGATGTAGATGTAGATGTAGTTGTGGATGTCTGAGATGGAGCAACATCCTGCTACAGAATTTGACCCCTTTTATGATTTGGAATGTAAGAGGTAGCCAATACTTCTTGATATTGTAGGTTTTTGATATTGCCTTCCACCTTGCAAATGTTTCGCACACCCCCATTCTGAATGTAACCCTTACCATGGTCTTTCCACCACCAAATTTAACTTTTTTCTGGGTGTATTTTCGATCCATATGGGCTCCAGCAGGTCTCCTGCAGTATTTGTGGCTATGGTGTAATTCTACTGAAGATTTATCCACCTTCTGCCACTTTTCCAGCATCCATCTGTTTAACAGGTTGTGGGACTTTGCAAATGCCACACGGTTTTTTGTTTGCCTTTTGTTTAGTGCTTTGCTTCTGGGCACTGAGTCGACCATGGAGGCCATTTTTAAGCAGAATCCTACAAACTGTTCTAATTGACACAGGGACTTGAGGTGACCAGGCCTGTTGGAGCTCTGCTGCAGCAGAAGAGGGTCTTGCTTTGGATATTCTAACCAACAAACATTTCTCCTGAGCAGTTGTCTTGCGGGGTCTGCCGGACCTGGGCTTGTCAAACTCATCTCCAGTCTCTTCAAATCTTTTTTTAATTCTTTGTACTTGACGCTGAGACACATTAAAGGTGCCAGCCACCTCTGCAGTGGATCTGGTCTTCAGCCTCTTGATAATCAAGGCTTTGGTCGCAGGTTGGATTTTTTGCATATTCTCGGAGCTCAAGTTGCAGTTCAAGTGAAGTTCTGGGGTGTTGGGTTTCTTTTTATACACACCCACTAATTAACCGATCATTTACTGAGCACAGGTGAGGTATGTAAACTAGGATTGGGTGCATTATATGACCAGGCGACAAAACCTTTGTCTTGCCAAAATCTGACCATTCTGTGTTCATTAAATTATCAATATTTCAGCTTTGATGCCAATTTATTTTCTTAACCTAAACTAAGTTTCGGAAAGTTTCAGCTTTCAAAAGAGTAACTTAGGCTGCCTTCACATTTGCGTATGGGAAGGCAGCGTATGCTGCGTTCCCATACGCAGTCAAGCGCATGCGCACTGCGGTTCCAATGTTTAACATAGGAACGCATAGTGCCTGCATTTGCTGCGTTCGGGTGTGGATGCAGAAGATATCTGCTCCCTCCAGGGTCTCTCGTCTGCACCCAGGACGCAGCATGTTGCGTTTTTTGGGCGCTCGGGGACCTTGGAAAATCAGCAAGCTTCCCCAAGCGCACAAAACAATGCATTGGCGTCAATGGGTCCGCAGTATTCTGCGCTTGACAGCGCAGGAGAACGCTGCGGACCCATTGAAATCTCTCCCGGTGGACGCCGGTGATGTCACAGATCACCGATGGCCATGGGGAGATCAGCTGAGCCTCTGATGATCTCCTCCTCCCCGCCGCTGGTAATCTCATAGCAGTGCCGACGGGGAGAAACAGCTGATTTGACAGCTGTTTGAATCTTCCCGCGCCGTCATCTCCTCTCGGTGTCGGCGCGGGAGATTCAAACAGCTGTCAATTCAGCTGTTTAACCCGGCTGACACGTCCCGGAGCTTACCGGCGGCCGGGAGGAGGAGGAGATCTCCGCCGCTGATCCCTGCCTCCGGCCCGCCCCCGGACACCGCTGATTGGCTGCCCGGGCTCCACAGTGATGTGTCCGCAGGCGGACATTCTCCGCTGCGGACACAAAAAATGACCCTGCTTTTCACTGCATTTGTGTCACAGACGCAAATGTAAAGGCAGCCTTATACAACCAATGTATGAATTTAACATCAGGTTATAAGCTTTTATTTACATAATATGGATAAGCGACATAATTTCTGTCAGGGACTGTACTTAGTTTGTGTTATAAGAACTAGTGATGGGCGAGTCCTAAATTACTCGGAATCGCTTGACTCTAGCGAGTCCGAGCCCGGGACTCGCTACTCGTTGCGAGTCTAGCGAGTCCAATGTTAATGAATGGGGAAGCGAGTAATAGCGAGTAGTGTGCGATTTACAAATCGCAGATGTGTCTCGGAAGCTTCAGCCTGAAGCGATCCTAGTTTTGTCAGAGACTCTGACAAAACTAGGATTGGCATTGATTTGCATTGGACTCGTTTACTGTACAAGTAATCGCTGGGAAACTCGCACAATAAGGAGTCAGGCTGTCTGCTCTGTACAGGCTGCCGCAGCTCCAGGGTCCTAGACCCCGCCTGCTCTTCCTGTGTGTAGCAGAGCTGAGATTGTTCTCAGTCTGCTCATCCCTGTGCATATGCACAGGGATGAGCAGAGAGGACATCGCGTTTTGGACTACGTTGGACGGAAGAGGATTTTTTTAATTAAAGATGGAGTCCCTAATGGCTTTTTTTTTTATTTCTAATAAAATTTTTTCTCTGTGTTGTGTTTTTTTAAAACAATTTAATAGAAATTCATGGCGGTCATGTCTAATATTGGCGTGACCGCCATAAATTTCGGGCTTAGGGCCAGCTGATAATACAAAGCTGGCCCTAACCTCTTTATTACCCAGCGTGCCACCGCCACCAGGGCCGTTAGAAGAGCGGGGTTCAGCGCCAGAAGAAGGCGCTTCAATGAACGCGCCATCTTCTGGGGCGGCTGCGGGCTGCAATTTGCAGCGGGGTGTGCCCAGAAAGCTTGGGCCTCCCTGCGCTGCGGATTCCAGCCCCCAGCTGCTTAGCTGTACGTGGCTGGACATAGAAATTGCGCGGAGCCCCACGCATTTTTTTTTTATTATTTCATGAAATTCATGAAATAATTAAAAAAAAAGGGCTCCCCTATATTCTTGTGTCTGGCCAGGTGCAAATAGGCACCTGGGGGTTGGGGGCAGCCCGTCGCTGCCTGCTGGATCCGGCTGGTTCCAGAAATATGGCGAAGCCCATGTAAATTTTTCTGAAAAATCAATAAAACAATCCTAAAAAAGGGACTGCATCTTTATTAACCCCTCGCCCATGGTCCAGGGGTTAATAAAGATGCAGTCCCTTTTATTTACATTGTTTTATGGATTTGTCAGAAAAAAATTTCGCGTGGGCTTCGCCGTATTTCTGGAACCAGCCGGATCCAGCAGGCAGCGACGGGCTGCCCCCAACCCCCAGGTGCCTATTTATACCTGGCCGGACACAAGAATATAGGCGAGCCCTCTTTTTTGACCCGGCCACTAAGAATCTCCAATAAAGGGTTAAAAAAACACAACATAGAGAAATTTTTTTATTAGAAATAAAAAAAAAAGCCATTAGGGACTCCATCTTTAATTTAAAAAATCCTCTTCCGTCCAACGTAGTCCAAAACGCGATGTTCTCTCTGCTACATCCCCTGTGCATAGATATAGATGTCTATGCACAGGGAATGAGCAGACTGAGAACAATCGCAGCTCTGCTACATCATCTCTGTGAGCAGGCGGGCTCTAGGACCCTGGAGCTGCGGCAGCCTGCACAGAGCAGACAGCTGGACTCGGCTCGCAAAGTAACAGCAGTTACTTTGCGAGTTTCCCTGCGATTACTTGCACAGTAATCAGACCAATGCAAGTCAATGGCAATCCTAGTTTTGTCAGAGCCTCTGACAAAACTAGGATTGATATTGATTTGCATTGGACTCGTTGCTGTGCGATTAATCGCTGGGAAACTCGCAGAGTACCGAGTCCTGCGAGTCCCTTATACTCGCCGAGTAACGAGTCCTAGCGAGTAGACTCGCCCATCCCTAATAAGAACATGTTTTCTTTCTTAGGAGCCCTATGTCTCCACCTGCCAATGTTTTGTACCCTCTCACACACCTACACATTACATTTGAATGAAGGACAGACCTTCAGAAAAATTAGATCTGTTAGGTCCAACCTCAGTCCTATGCATATATGAATATGAAATTGTTCTCTGATGTTTCGCTGATCATAGTTACTGTAAAATGGGTTTGATTCCTAACACTTTTTACTTTGTTCTATTGTATATTGGGACAATGTACATATATGTTTTGTTATACTTGAAATGAAACTATAATACATGACATGGCTACAGCTTTGTAGTTGCTAATTAATATAGAAATGTATATGATTTAAGATATCTCACCTTGTTTAACATTTTGCTATAAAGGTAATTACTAACTGTTGTTGTTTACCGTTTCAGTCATTCCAAGACAGCAAGAGGCAGACTGCTGTGTTTTCAATGGATTTGCTCTACAGGAGGCCCGCTGTGTGTAGGACAGAATAACCCTCAACATATCTTTAATTCTGATGAGCTCTTAGAAAATGTACTTTTATTCTGGGAACAATAATATAAACTCATTTACATAAACCAGCTTATCCCAGTCATAGTCTGCATGGAACACATGTAAAGAAAGCTTCTCGAGGGTTCCCCAGTGTGCAGTGAATATATTTTAGTAAGCTGTAGATGTGCTCAAAGGTGGGATTTCCGAATAGAAAATATCCCTGTTGGCACAAACCATAGACATTTAACCTAGATGGTGTTATTAATAGTGACGGTGGCATCTAGATGGTTAACACAGCATGAGAGGTTCCCTCTTTAACCTCATCGGCATCCTGAAATTGAAATTGCGTGGTCCTGATGGCTGACTTGGCAATCAAAGGTGGTCAAGTAATAGGCAAGTAATAAAGATATAATTTTTTATTTCCAACATTCTACTTTGAGTTAATTCTTGAAAAGCATCAGAAGGATTACCGTATATGCTCGCGTATAAGCCGAGTTTTTCAGCCCAAAATTTGGGCTGAAAAATCCCCCCTCGGCTTATACGCGAGTATATACGGTATATACAGCAGCAGCCCCAGAGGTATACAGGCCCCCCCATCAAGCTCCAGGGCCCCCCCCCTTGCGCGGCAGCCTGTAAAGTAAAATCATACTTATCACTGTCCCGCGCTGTCCCGCCGCTTGCCGACACACGATCCCGGGCTTCATTCTGCGTCTTCTGTGGTCGCGGGCAATGACGTCATTGCCTGCGACCACAGGAAGCCGGAAGACGCGGATTGAAGCCCGGGATCGTGTGTCGGCAAGCGGCGGGACAGCGCGGGACAGTGATAAGTATGATTTTACTTTACAGGCTGCCGCGCAAGGGGGGGGGGGCCCTGGAGCTTGATTTTGCAGTCAGGACAGTGAGAAGTTGAAATTGGAAAACTGTCTTTAAGGAAAATTACAAATGTTTGTATTTAAGTACATAATAAAAACAAAATACCATTTATTTCAAAGCATTAGTATACTTTAATGAAATTGCTACAAATTGATGAAAAGGAACCGAGAAATGTTTACTTTTGCAAGATTTACAAAGGTATATCAGACCACTTTCATGCATTAATCCCCAAATGTAGTCCCCCATCATGCTTTCATTGTAGTTTCCCTGGTAGCAACATTCCAAATGTAGGATATCATGATGAAAGAGCTCTCATTGCTCCAATGAATAGGCTCCCTTCTTCTGTTTGAATCTATCAATATGGGCATCAAGGATATGGACTTTTAGAGATATATTGCAGCCCATTGTTGTAAAGGCACCCATGTTCTGTTTCAATCTATCATTATGTACACCAAGGATATGGACTTTTGGAGACATTGCAGCCCATTTTGCTATAGATTTTCACCAGAGTCTAAACTAATGAAACAGTTTCCAGCCCTATGATTTCTAAGGAAGCCTGTAACTACTGTAACAAAACTGATCCATGCTTCTGTGGCACCCCTGTGGACCGGTGGTCACAGTGAAGAACTGCAGCTGGGACTGGTAAGTTGTCACTCTGCACAAGCACCCAACACAATCGCCAATCCCTAGACCTAGTACTCCATGTCAGGCAAGGGATAGTGGTGGGAGCTAAGTGGAGGGTGGAGAGCTAGGGAAGAACCCGGGAAAAGGGGTGAAGGAGCTGGAATAAAACCCAGGAACACTAAGTTAGGAGAGCTCAGCTCAGACAAGTGGAGAGTTCAGGGTCGAATTCCCGGCGAATTGTAGTGGGAGAGGAACAGAATACCTAAGCCGAGACACCCTAAGAAGCTAGAAACTTTAACACCAGAAAGGAAGAACCTGGATCCAGCGGCCTGTGCCACCGTATGCCTAGTCTGGGTTCCAAGCCACGTACCGAGAGAAGAGAGAGAGAGAAGGGGGTCTAAGGTGTCCCCGAGCCAACGGGGCACTGAGGGACCGAGCTGGAACCAGGGCACCGGCCCTGTTGAAGTGGTAGGACGCTACATGCCCCAGCCATAGAATTAACGGGCTGGGTGAAGGGACTTCATGCCCGGAACCCAAAACCCGGCACAACGAAGGCCGTCAGATGAGGGTTAGGATTCCCGCAGAAGGGAGCCCAAGAAAAACCTGTGACCGCCAGACTGTAGTCTGTGCGCAGGACTGAGAACCTAGGCCCGAGAGGACTTAGAGGGGGAGTGCAACCAACCAACTGTCCCAGCTGCCAGAGTGTGACCGGAACCGTCTGTGAACTGTTTTAACATGTGAACTGAAACTGCTTTGTCATTTGAAGAAAGTAGCGGCACACGGATTGAATCCAAATTTTCCGGCTTTTATTGGTGCATCAAGTTACAGATGGTGCAGGGAGGGGGGGTGCTGAAAGTGCAACTGACCGTTTCGAGGTACTCCTCTTCCACGGGCTACTAGCTACTACTACAGTTTAGAGGTGTACATGGATGGGCCTTTACCAACATGGCACCGTCAACCTCAAAGACACACTGCGCATGCGCGGCGCATAGACACCTGGGTATTTTATCATTAGAGATTCAGACATGCGCTGTGAAAGTACAGGAACACCGTCAGCACGGCAAGATATGGTGATTCATAGCAATGTGAGTTATAACTTTTAGCATCTAATGATAAGCACCTTGTGAATCAATATTATATCATTTTTTAATTAATGACCTTTTACAAGTCTTAAACAGTATTTTTACTGTATTACAACTGTATCACTGTGAACACATGTAATAACACAAGACCCTTTATTGAGATTCACTTTATGGCCCAAATGTACAGTACATGTATTTTAAATTTTTTATGTTAATCATTTGATAATTATTTTCAATGTGATGTATGTGAGCACTCTTTAAAACTGCTATTTGCACATGATCACTGCTTGAGAAAGGACTTAGTGTCTGAAATGTCGCCAGCCACACCACAGACAATAAAGGTCTACATTTTTTGATATTTTGCGCTGTTTTTTCTTTTTTTTTACTCTATTCATATACATATACGGTATATATACATACACATACATATACAAATGTAGATACATTGTGAAAGCAAAAGTAACAGCCTCGAAACCACTTACCTGTGCTTTGCAGGCTCGGCTCCTCCCAGCTCTTTCTGTGTCCGGATCCCTCAAAATCCTGGATCTGGACACAGAAATGGCATGCGGAGTTACAAATCCGGTCCTGTCCATTCCTATCCATGTGGTCCTGCAAAAAACAGGATCCTCACGAATAGGAACAAAACGTGATGTGAAGGGGTCTAAAAGCTTTGGGAAAAAAGAGATCTTGTAGATACTTGAATGCCACTGATTCCCTTCCAAAGCTGTGATAAATTGTTTAATGAGGTCTAGGTTAATATGCATAGGTGGCATTAGTACCTTTTGGGGGTCTTGTCTTGATCCCCGACAGGCATGCTGAAATATGCCTTGTAGGCCTTGCACATCTTACGACAAGCTTTCACAAAATACTTTCTCACTCTTGTCTTTAAAAATTGTCCGCACATGAAGCAAAATACATCTGCTGGGCGCAAACAACCTCTTGATGCCATCTAAAACAAATAATTGCTCTTTAACTACAATTCGTTATTCTCTTACTCAGCAATAACATAAAACAAAATATTGGTTTGAGTCACCTGTTTTATACTTGTATGACTACTATTGAACAGTCTGAGAATGTTCTACAAAGTTCTAAATGTTTCTAGAAACTTCTATATAATTATGGAAAATTGTAGAAACGTCTGCACATTTCTAGCAGTTCAAGAATATTCTAGAAGACTACTCAGTATTGAATACGAATCGAGAATTTTCCCGAAAACAAATTTCAACATTTCATTGTCCTGATCACAGAAGCAAAGTATTTGTGGAACAACAACTATTTTCTATTTGTTTTAGGCATAACGGGTTAGGAAAACATACTTTGTACCCAGGAACCAAAAATAAATAAAAAAATTGTTACATAGTGTAATCTCATGGCATAGCATGGGTGCATAGGACACAGTCTGTGCCAGCTTGCACCCTCTTCAAAATCAGCACAAACTAGGAGGTGACTATCATTCACTTCAATATCAGAGGTGGGTGGGAAATTCAGTTTGAATTAACAGATAGATGAGTCACAGCGGGAAAAGTGGCAGCAGTTTTCTACATTAAGTAAAAGGAGCAGTAAAAGGGGATACGTTATAGGAGTAGGCATGGCACTCAGAGAGCCCTGCTGAAATCATGCACTACACAGTAAAGAGACCCTAACAAGAGTCCCCACTTTTTAAAAAATTGGGGTCATACCAAAGCAAAGTGGTATGTATCCATTAAAACATATTGTATTCGGCCACAATAGCAGCAAGGCTGGAGGCCTGGGCCCTGCAGTTCAAGGTTGAGTATTTAGGAAGTGGAGCACAAGTGTCATGAGCAGGTATTGTGCTCAGAGAGCTCTGCTCAAGAAATGCAACACACAGCAAGAAGACCCAAAGAAGAGTCCCCACTTTTCCAAACATTAGGCACAGCCACCACTAAAGTGGCAACAATTGCCCCAGTGTTGAAATATTATAATATGGAACCCAGTACCCATAATCTGTCCGGATGACAGGAAATATGTGCTTCTACCTGTCAGGGTTATGGAGAAGCGGCACCCATAACATGTCAGAGTAGAGGGAGAACGTGTTCCACAGTCAGCCTTAGATGATGGGAAAATTGTGCCAATAATCTATCCGGCTGATTGCAAAATGTTACTCCCTGCTGGTCAGGGCCATGGGAAAGAGGTGCCCGTGGCTTGTCCGGATGGGAGAATGATATGTTCTGTCAGAGACCAACTCCCTCACCTGTCAGAAAGGCAGAATGGCGGTTCTCTCAGCCTGTCAAATTAAGTGACAGTTTTGGTCCACTGTTTGTCATGGTGATGGGCAAGTTGTGTCCCTGGCCAGTCTGGCCAATCAGAAGGTGCTATTATCCCCCAGGGAGACAGCCTACCTAGTCGCTGTCACCCTCAACCTAAGTACTGGATTGGGTGACAGCCAATTAGCTTTGGTGGGTGGTTTAAACTCTCAGCTGATGATATCACGTCATGATCAGCTGATGCTATCACGTAACACATCAGCTGATTGCTACCGGCCAATCAGATCATTCAAGTCCTTGCAGCGATCACACGTCTTCCCCTCGTGTCTGGGGACAGCCGAGGGAGAGGTGAGTATTTTAATTTTTATTTTTAATACCTTTTGTTCACTTTTATTTAGCTTTCACAGTGTATGTAGGTACACTGCGAAAGCAAAACTACAGCCACGCCATGTCACACGGGGGAAGGAACACAGGATTCTTCCTCCCCCGTGTGATATCACTTTCTCCTGCGCTTTTGGGGGAAAAATGCAGCCGTAAACAAATGCGGTTAGTGAACTCACCGCGTTTTTTTATGGGTGCTAAAAAGTGCGGTCGCAAAATGTGGGAAAAGAGGCCCGCGCAAAAAAAAAAAAGACGCAAAACGCGGCGTGTGAACGTAACCTTAGAAGATAAGCTCCGCTCAGCATGACCACAGATGAGATGGGAGTTCAAGTGACACATTTTCAGTTGGGAATTTTGCCTGACTCATGTTTTTCACGTTTACAGAAATTTATACCTACCGTATATACTCGTGTATAAGCTGAGTTTTTCAGCACAAAAATTGCGCTGAAAAGTGCCCCCCTTGGCTTATACACGAGTCAGTGACGGCTCAGAGTGTGGGGGGCCGGTGTCCGGGGGCTGGAGGAGGTGGGGGAGGCTGTAATAGGAGCGGGCGGTCACGTGCCCCCGCTCATTAGTGCAACGCAATATGCACTGCATCCCCATGTCCATCAGCCGCAGGGGGAGTGGTGCATATTACACTGCACTATGTCAGCGCTCCTGCCCCCAGTGGTATATACAGCTCCGCCCCCCCGTGGTAGTATACAGGCCCCCCGTTGCTGCCGCACACCTGTAAAAGAATAGCTTTCATACTTATCCTCCTCGCTGTCACCGCGCGCGCATCCTCCGCTCTCCTTCCTGCTTGTACCCGGTGTCCACCCATGTGACTGCGCACCTGTAATGACGTCATTACTTGTGCGCGGTCACATGGATGGAAGCCGGGTACAAGCAGGAAGGAGAGCGGAGGATGCGCGCGCGGTGACAGCGAGGAGGATAAGTATGAAAGCTATTCCTTTACAGGTGTTCGGCAGCAATGGGGGGCCTGTATATACCACAGGGGGGGCTGCTGTATACTACCACAGGGGGGGGGACTGTATACTACCACAGGGGGAGACTGCTGTATACTACCACAGGGGGAGACTGCTGTATACTACCACAGGGGGAGACTGCTGTATACTAACACAGGGGGAGACTGCTGTATACTACCACAGAGGGAGACTGCTGTATACTACCACAGGGGGAGACTGCTGTATACTACCACAGGGGGAGACTGCTGTATACTACCACAGGGGGAGACTGCTGTATACTACCACAGAGGGAGACTGCTGTATACTACCACAGGGAGAGACTGCGGTATACTACCACAGGGGGAGACTGCTGTATACTACCACAGGGGGAGACTGATGTATACTACCACTGGGGAGGCTGCTGTATACCACTGGGGGGGCCTGTATACCTGTGCTGGGGTCCACCCTCGGCTTATACACGAGTCAATAGGTTTTCCCAGGTTTTGGGGGCAAAAGTAGGGGGGTCGGCTTATACACGGGTCGGCTTATACACGAGTATATACGGTAATCCCAGATGTAAGCACTCAGCATTAAACGCAGAATAAATGTGAGCGGTGCCTTATTGCGATCTTTTGAAAGCAGAATGAACAAATCTACAGCAGTTGATGGATTGTCTTTATTATTTCTTTTATGCCATTCACCTCGGGTTATAAGTCAAGGCGGCTTTTTTTTTTTCTAGGTTTGGCTATTTACAGTAATAAAACATTTTTTTCTCTTACAAAATATAGGTTTTTGCATCACCGAATTTTGAAGGCTATACTTTTTCTTTTTTTTTTTTGGCTGATAGACTTATGTGAAGAATTTTTTTTTGCAGGATGAGCTAGAATTTTCAGTGGCTCTAATTTGGACACAATATTTTTCTATTGCTTTCTAGTCTGCTTTTTGTGAGGTAGAACCAAGTAGAAGCAGCAATACATTTTCAGAAATTGTGTTTTTTTTTTTGTTTTTTTTTTAACGCTGTGTGCTGTGTGGTTAAAGTGATCAGACTGCTTTCTTCTCCAGGTAAGTAAAAATACTGCTATACCATATTGTTTTCCTTTAAAGTTTTGCCGTTTTTACTCAATAAAACTAATTTTATAGAAAATTAAATTACCGTATATACTCGTGTATAAGCCGACCCGTGTACAAGCCGACCCCCCTACTTTTGCCCCCCAAAACCTGGGAAAACCTATTGACTCGTGTATAAGCCGAGGGTGGACCCCAGCACAAGTATACAGCCCCCAGCAGTGTGGTATACAGCAGCCTCCCCAGTGGTAGTATACAGCAGCAGCCCCAGTGGTATATACAGCAGCAGACTCAGTGGTAGTATACAGCAGCCCCAGTGGTAGTATACAGCAGCAGCCCCATTGGTAGTATACAGCAGCAGCCCCAGTGGTAGTATACAGCAGCAGCCCCATTGGTAGTATACAGCAGCAGCCCCAGTGGTAGTATACAGCAGCAGCCCCAGTGGTAGTATACAGCAGCCCCAGTGATAGTATACAGCAGCCCCAGAGGTATATACAGCAGACCCAGTGGTAGTATACAGCAGCCCCAGAGGTATATACAGCAGCCCCAGTGGAAGTATACAGCAGCAGCCCCAGTGGTAGTATACAGCAGCAGCCCCAGTGGTAGTATACAGCAGCCCCAGAGGTAGTATACAGCAGCCCAGAGGTAGTATACAGCAGCCCCAGTGGTAGTATACAGTAGCCCTTAGGTAGTATACAGCAGCCCCAGAGGTATATACAGCAGCCCCAGAGGTATATACAGCAGCCCCAGAGGTAGTATACAGCAGCCCCAGAGGTAGTATACAGCAGCCCCAGAGGTAGTATACAGCAGCCCCAGAGGTATATACAGCCTCAGAGGTATATACAGCCCCAGAGGTATACAGCAGCCCCAGAGGGATACAGCAGCCCCAGAGGGATACAGCAGCCCCAGAGATATATACAGCAGCCCCAGTGGTAGTATACAGCAGCCCTTAGGTAGTATACAGCAGCCCCAGAGGTATATGCAGCCCCAGAGGTATATGCAGCCCCAGAGGTATATGCAGCTCCAGAGGTATATGCATCCCCAGAGGTATATGCATCCCCAGAGGTATATACAGCCCCAGAGGTATATACAGCAGCCCCCCCATATCAGTATACAGGCCCCCCCTTGGGTAGTAATCCTGTAAAGGAAGAGATTAGTATACTTATCCCTCCGCTGTCCCGCTGCCGCTGTCCCGCCGCCATCACGCTCCTCCATCTTCATCCAGCGTCTTCCGTCTTCTTCCGGCTTCCTCCTCTGGCGCGCAGACAATGACGTCATTGCCTGCGCCCACCGGAGGAAGCTGGAAGAAGACGGAAGACGCTGGATGAAGACGGAAGAGCACGATGGCGGCGGCGGGATAGCAGCAGCGGGACAGCGGAGGGATAAGTATACTAATCTCTTCCTTTACAGGATTACTACCCAAGGGGGGGCCTGTATACTGATATGGGGGGGGGGCACTGTATAATGTATACATTGTATACAGTATACAGTGACTCGCGTATAAGCCGAGCGGGGGACTTTTCAGCCCAATTTTTGGGCTGAAAAACTCGGCTTATACGCGAGTATGTACGGTAGTTTTGCATTGTTGTATTCTGAGAGCTATAGCTTTTGCTAATGAAGCTGTATGATAGCTTGTGTTTTGTGGCACAAGATAATATTTTCAGCTATGTCATTTTTATTCACCTGTGACTTTTTAATCATATTTATATTCCAGTTTCTTATCAGCTATATGATGAAAAGACGTTGTATTTGCTGTGTTTTTATTTATTTTTTATGGTGTTCACTGAAGGGTTTAACTAGTGTGACAGTTTTATAGATTGAGTTGTTCCGGACGCATCGATATCAAATATGTATACTTCTATTTTTTATTTTTGTTTTTACATGAATATAAATATTTGTTTTTTTTTTTGTTCTTTGTTTTGTTTATTTTTTCCAATTTTGTAAAACTTTATTACTTAGTGCCTATATGGGAACTTTTCTTACTCTGATCGCTGGAATAATGCATTACAAGCACATACATTGCAAGGCTTCATACCTGTCAGTGAGACACGCCTGTTAGATCATGCTCCTGGAATGGTCTAACAGGCTACCAAAGCAGACAGGCTTGGAGTTTGTCATTTGACCTTGGGTTACTATGGCAATGAATGCACCCCCATGATCACGCTGAAGGGGTCCTTATCGTGTAAGAGAGGGAGCACACTCCTTCTTCCAGCCCCCTAAATGCTGAATTCACTGATGTTTGAGGCATTTAGGAAGTTAAACAGCCAGGGGTGGTGCAATGACCATCCCTGGCTGTTACAGCCAGAGCTCAGCTATCACTGTTGCTAAGCGCCTGGCGGCGATCATGCGGGCTCAGCTCCTGTGCTCGCATGATCATCATAACAAATGTTTGTGGGTACCCCTTCCCGAAAATGACGTAAACATATGTTAAATGTTGTGTTGGGGGTTAAATGACTTTAACAGTGTATGAGACTTCCTGAAATTATATTTTCAATTTCTGGAAAGGGGACGTTAATCAATGTGAATACCTAATATAACACACAAAGCAGGTACTCCTTAAGTTCTTTGATAGCGGGCTTTACCACTGAAATCAATGACTGACTGATGAAGCGTACTATTAATTTGACATCACCACTGAAGCCAAAGCAAAGAGACTCCAGCAGCAAAGAGCTGGCACTGGCCTTTGGGTGCGTGACTTCCTGATTTTGTTAATTTTAGGCATTTTAGAGCATTAGGGGTCCACTTTCCTGAAAGTGGAAAACACCTTTAAAATGGACTACAGGAGTAAATAATTTCATTGCAGAGAAAATTTTATCCACAATGAAAATAGAGCTAAATTCTTTATGTAGACAGAATTTTGTCTTCTTCTTTTAGGCTCACTACATGTGTTAAACAGTTTCCTTCAAGCACAAAAGACTGCTAGAGTTATCAGATTTGGGTTCTTGCCCACTTGGCATAATACCCTATAATTACTCTGCCAGCACAATTGTCCAGCTAGTACTCATTATAAACACTGTGTGACACAATCTATACATGTGGGTGGCAGATGTTGTGAGCTTCTTCAATGTTATTGTAGAGATAATTCAAGGCAATACTACTGGTAAACACAATCTACATTATTAAGACAAATCAGCATGTATTATATGACTATATATACAGTACATTAAACTTATTGTGTTTATAAATAAATAGATATATAAGGTCATATTGTTTCTTTGCAGCTCCTTAGAATTATATGTCAATCTTACGTAATCAAAATGTGAACAAAGTTCTAAGCATTCACTCTCTTTACATCATATTTGAAAAAGTAATTACGGCCATGTTCAAAGAACCTTTTAAAGTGAACCTGTCACCTCCATAAAGCCCCCAGGCTATCTCTACCTGTCCCTGCATCTACCTATTACTACTCTAACTATCCCTTACTATGCTAAATGTGCTCTGTGACTGTGTAATAAAATGTTGTTATCACTCATTAGCATGTTAATGATTCGGGGGGCTACCATTGCTAGCCCCCCTGGGCATCCTCTCTGTGTCTCTCTCACCGCCTCCTGTATAGTTTATCACGCCCTGAGGGGCATGATATTGACTTCCAAATGCGCTCCCCCAGCCTGGCTTCCTCCGCTCTGCAGAATGCCGGGTATGACGCCGAACGCGTCATTTCCGGTACTCCGCAGTTTATCCACAGAGCTGTGCATTGCGCATGCTCTATGGAGCACATTACGTCAACTCATCACAGATGAGCTGACGTAATGTGCTCTAGAGAGCATGTGTACTGCGCAGCCTGAAGTCCGGCTGTGGAGTACTGAAAATGACGCGTTCGTCGTCATACCCGGCATTCTGCAGAGCGGAGCAAGCCGGGCTGGGGGAAGCCGCATTTGGAAGTCAATATCACGCCCATCGGGGCGTGATAAACTACACAGGAGGCAGCGCGAGGGACACAGAGAGGACGCCAGGGGGCTAGCAACGATATCCCCCCGATCATTAACATAGTAATGAGTAAGTGATAAAAAGCTTTTATTACACAGTCACAGAGCACACTTAGTGCAGAAAGGGATAGTTAGAGTAGTAATAGGAAAATGCAGGGGCAGGTAGTGATAGCCTGGGAGGCTTTATGTGACAGGTTCCCTTTAATACTCTATCTGTCAAGAGATTTGAAATATTCCATAGACTCCCATAATAAAAAATAGTGCGATGAGCAGTGCAGCATACACTTTTATACTACGGTATATACTTTTCTGTAGAATAGCTTAGAATAGCGTAGTTTAATATTCTATGACTTACCTCTATAAATACTGGCTCGACAGAGTATGAAAAGGACAACCTTTTGATTGAGGATGAGGTCATATGATCAGAATGCAAAATGTCACCAATTCTGGGGAAACAATACTGCAGGATGGGTCTGTGTATAAAAGGGCTATGAGGAGTGGTGTGCTGCAGAATGAATCTGTATGCGGAGGGGCTATGATGAGTGATGTACCGCAGGATGGAGCTGTATTTAGAGTGGCTGAGTGAAGTGATATTCTGCCTGATAAGGCTGTATGTGTAACGAGTTAGGCTACATTCACACACAGCGTTATTTTTGGATCCACTTTTCTGCTGCAAAAAAAGATGAGCTTTTCTAAAAAAAACAGATCACCTATTCACATTGTGTGTTTTTGATCAGTTTATGCAGCATTTTTTAGGTGCTGCATTTTTTTCTCTATTTACAATAGTTCTCTATGGGAAAAACGCAGTAGAAAAATGCTCAACAAATTGACATGCTCATTCTTTGTGCGGATCAGTTTTTGAGCCAAAAATGGATCCTCACAAAACATTGTGTCTGAATACTAAATTTTTAAATTCATTGACTTTGCTGGGATGCCCAGCGTCACTGCATTTCACTGCAAAAAATGGATCTGTAAAAAATGCAGCAAAATCACTGTGTATGAATGTAGCGTAATGGAAGTGATGTGCTCAATGATGGACAGAATCATAGCCAAAAGTGTTGACATCCTTGGAATTGATCCACACAGTGAACTATTTCTCTCCAAAAATTATTGCAATTATGCAAGTTTTGTTACATGCGTTTATTTCCTTTGTGTGTATTGGAACAACATAAAAACATTGGAATAACATGAATAAAAAAAACTGAAAAAAGTCAATTTAGATATAATTTCACTTAAACTTCTAACAATAGGCTGGACAAAATTGTTGGGACCTTTCCAAAATTGTAGTAAACAACTTTGTTTCAAGCACGTGATGCGCGTTCAAACTTACCTTTGACAAGAAACAGGTGTGGGCAATATGAAAATCACACCTGAAACCAGATAATAAGCGGAGAAGTTGACTCAATCTTTTTATTGTGTGCCTGTGTTTGCCACGCTAAGCATGAGAAACAGAAAGAAGAGAATTGTCGGAGGACTTCAGAACCAAAATAGTTGAAAAATATCAACAATCTCAAGGTTACAAGTCCATCTCCAGAGATCTTGATGATACTTTTATCATGGTTTGCAACAGAATCAAGAAATTCACCCAACTCGTGGCACTGTAGCTAATTTCCTTGGACGTGGATGTCAGAGAAAAATTGATGAAAGCTTGCAGTATACCCCGGATGGTGGATAAGCAGTCCCAATCAAGTTCCAAAGAAATTTATGCTGTCTTGCAGGGTTAGGGTGCATCATAGCATGAACTATATGTCGACATTTGAATGAAATTAAATTCTATAGCAGGAGACCCAGGAGGACCCCACTGCTGTAAAAAAGGTAGGCTGTAGTTTGCCAAGATGGACACTTTTCAGCCAAAATCCTTCTGGGATATGTTTTGTAGATACATGAAACCAAATTGGCTCTTTTTTGGTAAAGCACAGCATTCTAATTTTTACGAAAAACAGAATGAGGCCTACAGAAATAAGAACTGTGTGCAAGGCATCACAAAATATGAAGATTACCAGTTGATTTAGCCCTACTTTTTGTATTGTGACAGGAGAAAGTGAATCAAACAGTTCATTGTGCAATTTCTTCTGAGTACACTAATACTCTAGGTGTAATGGAAAACTACTGTTTGGGCGCACAGCAGGGCTTGTAATTGCATGCCAAAACAGTAGAAACACCCCCAAGTGAAGAAACTCGTCTTTTGTTGTAGCAAGCAATTTTAACCCTAGGGTAATTCATGGAATTGTACAGCATTTGGCTGTTATAATAAACAAAATACAATTTTTTTCACTAAAATATTGCTTTGGCCCCAAAACTCTAATTTTCGAAAGAGTTAATAGGAGAAAATGGGTGATACAATTTGTTACACAAATTCTTTTAAGTTTGCCAGTATCCCATGTGTGGTCAAAAACTACTTGGCACTGTACAAAGCTCAGAAGGGAAGGGGCGCCATATTGAAGTTCAGATTTAGTTGGAATATTTTGAGGGTGTCATGTCACTTTAGCAGAGCCCCTGAAGTGCCAGTGAAATCAAAAAATTCAACTAGGGGTGCAGTGACACCATAGATGTGTCACAATATATTATAATATTGGGTGGTGGAAAAAAAATTATATTTTTACCACTAAAATGTTGTTTTAACCCCAGATTATCAAGTTTCATAATGGGAATAGTTGAAAGAAGCCCCTTAATGTGTTACACAATTTCTCCTGAATGTGACAATACCCCGTATATGACTGTAAAGTACTGTTTGGCCACACCACAAGGTCGGGAGGGATAGAGCGCCATTTGACTATTGAAGCACATATTTTTTTAGTATAGCTTGTGGACTCCATTTGCAGAGCATTTAATACTATACATTATAAATACTTGAATTGGCATCACATTCAAGGAAAAGGATGCAGTTCCTACACTATTTATCACAATAAAACACCTAAGGATTGCAGTAAATTAGCAAAAGAAACCATCCCTGTATATGGTGCAGAGTTAATGACATAAATAGGGATGAGCGAGTGCTGCAAGAATCTGACTCGCTATACTCGCAACGAGTAGCTCCCGGTACTCGTTATGAGTGTAGCGAGTTCAATGGCAGTGAATGGGCGGGCGAGTACTTTCGTAGTGTATCTATATATATACTGTGAAAGTGCACTAAAAGTGAATAAAAGTTGTTACAAAATAAAAAAATATCATACTCACCTATCCAACGCCTGCACTGGGACCGGCAAAGAGATCCAATCAACGACAAGGACTTGTGAGTCTGACAGCCAATCAGATGGCTGGTAGTGATCTGGCCAATCAGATGGCCAGAAGTCACAAACCACCTGATCGCTACCAGCTACCCGATTGGCCAGATTGCCAGGTCTTGAACGTGCATCAATGACCTGGCAATCTGATTGGCTGTCAGACTCACAAGTCCTTGTCGTTGATCAAATGTCTTCTTTGCCAGTCATGGTGCAGGCGTCGGATAGGTGAGTATGATATTTTTTTATTTTTTAACAACCTTTATTCACTTTTAGTGCACTTTTGCAATGTATATATAGATACACTGCGAAAGTTAAAGGACTACTCGCTAATCCCGAGTAATCACAAGATACTCGGGGAGTAGCCCGAATATTGTTACTATTCGGCAAGTACCGAAAAGTAACGATTCTACTCGCCCATCTCTAGACATAAACAATTCAGCTCAAAAAAGTTATGCTACTGCACACTTTTCCAGTTAAAAAAATAAACAATAATGACAGGGATTAGGTGTCCAGCTGAGTTCACAATATTAAAATAAACTTATACAAAAATCGCAAAAACTACTCAACTTTCTCCTAACTCTAAAGCTATAACACTCTGGCTAACCTGCTATAAATTATGCCCCCAAGCACTAAATAAAGGGCAGTAAATGAACAATATAAGATGTTTATAAGGATACAATTATAAAATAATAAAATAAATGATTGTGTGTATCTGTCAGATGGTAATAAATATCATTACACTACCCTGATGAAGGAACCGAGTAACTCCGATGATTTTGCATGTTTTCCCATCTACAAAGGATGGAGAGGTCTGTCATTTTTATTGTATGTACATTTCAACTGTGAGAGTCAGAATCTAAAGAAAAAAATTCCAGAAAATCACATTGCATGATTTTTACACAATTTATTTGCATTTTATTGCATGATATATAGTATTTGGCAAAATGGAAAAACAAAATTTAATATTTGGTACAGCAAAATTTGTTTGCTATTACAGATTTTCAGATGTTTCCTGTAGTTCTGGACTATGTTTGCACACACTGCAGCATAGATTTTGGTCCACTCCTCCATACAGATCTTCTGCAGATCTTTCAGGCTTCAGAGCTGTCACTGGGCAAAAGTGAGTTTCAGCTCCCTCCAAAGATTTTCTATTGAATTCAGGTTTGGAGACTGGCGTGGCCACTCCAGGACCATGAAATGCTATTTAGTCTGGGTTCACATTTGCGTTTGGAATGCAGCGTAACAGAACGCAGCCAAACGCATGTGCAATGCGTTCCTATGTTTAACATGGGAACGCATAGTAGCTGCGTTTGACTGCATTCGGTTGCAGTTGCGTTTGGATGCGCATAATTTGAGCGCCCTCCTCCTCCCTCCGAATGCAGCCTGTTGCATTTTTTGTGTGTTCACAGGTGCTTGTTTTATCAGGAAGCGCCCACAAGCGCACAAACAATGCATGGATCTCAATATATCTGCAGTGTCCTTCGCATGACAGTGCAGGAGAATGCTGCGGATCTCATTGAAATCACTCCCGGTGGCCAATAATCAGCGATCTCGGTGGCAGCTGGGAGGAGGAGATCTCTGCCACTGATCTCTGCCTCCCGGCCGCCAAGAACGCTGATTGGCTGGCTGGGCACCATACTGATGTGAACGCATGCGGAGAATCTCCGCTGCGTTCACATCAGTATGGCACCTTTTGCCCTGCGTTTGCGTCTGCATGCCTTCCGCATGCAGACACAAACACAAATGTGAAGGCAGCCTTAAGGTACTGTCACACGCATCAAGTTTCTGAACAATGTTGTTAGCGATCACATGCATACGCGATCGCTAACAATATCATTCAGATCGCTGGTGAGCTGTCACACAGGCAGACTCACCAGCGATCCAGACCAGCAAGCACGGCGCTTAGTAACCCGACGTGTACCATAGTTACCATCTGCCAGCATAGGCTGTGCCACTGAGAGATCGTTCAGCGTGCTGTCACACTGAATGATGCAGCAAGTTGGTTGAGTTGAAGTTGACAGGTTTATGAACATATTCATAAACCTGTCAACTGCAACTTGATTAATTATCATTGTTGAATCGATCGTTTACATGCAACGACACACTAACGATGTCGTTTCAACATCGTTCAAAACGTCACTTTTAAATGATGTTGAGAACTATGTTGAGCCATGTAATGCGGCCTTTACAGAGTCAATTCTTAGTTGCCCTGGCTGAGTGTTTTGATCATTGTCATTCTGGAAGAACCAAGTCACATCCTATCTTCATTGCTCTTACTAAGTGAAGGGGCTTATTTGTAAAAGTCTCACCATACATGTCTTGGCCATGGTGGTGAGGTTGGAATGTGATTGATTGTATGGACAGGTATCTTTCATACAGTTCACAAATTAAAACATGTGCAATTAATACAGTTAAATAGTGCAGAGTAGGAGGGTTTCTTAAAGAAAAACAGGCATCTGAGAGCCAAAATTCTTGCTGGATGGTAGGTGATCAAACACTTTTTTCATGAAATGAAATACAATTTAATTACTCAAAAATCATACGAAGTGATTTGCTGAATCTTTCTCAGATTTTGTTGAAGTGTACCTAGGATGAAAATGACAGACCTCTCCATTCTTTGTAGCTAGAAAACATGCAAAATTGGCAGTGTATCAAATACTTACAGTGTTGGCCAAAGTATTGACACCAGTGGCGCACCCAGAAATTTCCCAAGGTAGGGGTCCAAGAAACACACACCGGCCCTGAAAGGGGGGTGTCACCCCCCAGCGGGGTTCCGAGGGGCAAAGCCCCCGGTGGAGGGTCTTGGGGGAGCGAAGCCCCCCTAAAAGCCAAGCGATTTTGTAAATTTGAATACCTAATTAATGCTTAATACTGCACGAAAACGGTCTTATTTGTTGTGCCTCTATGGTAGGAATTACATTGCGTAGTAATTAATTTTTTTCTAAAACACTAGTAACTTGCAGAAAAAAAGGTTTGAATGTGAAAGCAGCCTTATGGCAAGTGACATATACTTTTTTAGTCCAAAATTAAGAATTGCTCTTTTGTTGCCTCTATCTTTATCTTTTTTTTTGTGACCCGGGCAGGTAAATACTCTTGTTGTCTTTGATTTGTTATATTTAGATTTTTTTGGAGGAGTATGAATTCTTTTTTCTGCGACTTTGCTTTTAATTTTAGTTTAGGGACTCACATGGAAGAAAATAGAGGTGAAAAATAGAAGCTCAGAAATAGTTCAAAAAACGTTAAACACCACGATGAGCGTTCAGTTGCAAACAAATAATCAAAAACCTGAAATTGTTAGACAGCTTATGCTGTACACTCTGTAGATTAAAATACGCAAAAGACGCAGAAGCAGTAAGAACAACATTGAGACAGTCAGTCACAGAACTTACCTGGTGCCGGCGGCCCCTTCAGTAATAGGGCTCCCCCGGGCTGCGGCGGGGCCTTGTGTAATGTGGCTTACCCGGCGGGCGGCGGGCGTGGAGGCTGTAAAGAGAGTGCGGCGGTGGTGGAGGCAGCAGCGTGTGGGGTTGTGCAGTGACGGGAGCATGCAGGGAGCCGCCGGCAGGCAGCGGCATGGGTGTCGCAATATGGCGGCGCTTCCGGGGTAGGCAGGCATAATCTGCAGTTTAGTGCAGGTGCCCTTGCTCCATAGCGGCACAGTGGCTGGAAGCTCTAAACTGCCGATTATGTATAGAGACTAGTAAAAAGGCCCGATGCAATTGCATCGGGAGCGCGGTGAAATGAATTGTGTGTATACAGGCGGGTCAGTGGGTATCAGAGTATAGAGGCGGCTGTGGGTAGCAGAGCATAGAGGCGGCTCTGTGGGTAGCAGAGCATACAGGCGGCTCTGTGGGTAGCAGAGTATACAGGCGGCTCTGTGGGTAGCAGAGTATACAGGCGGCTCTGTGGGTAGCAGAGTATACAGGTGGCTCTGTGGGTAGCAGAGTATAGAGGCGGCTCTGTGGGTAGCAGAGTATAGAGGCGGCTCTGTGGGTAGCCGAGTATACAGGCGGCTCTCTGGGTAGCAGAGTATAGAGGCGGCTCTGTGGGTAGCAGAGTATAGAGGCGGCTCTGTGGGTAGCAGAGTATAGAGGCGGCTCTGTGGGTAGCAGAGAATAGAGGCGGGTCTGTGGGTAGCCGAGTATAGAGGCGGCTCTGTGGGTAGCCGAGTATAGAGGCGGCTCTGTGGGTAGCCGAGTATAAAGGAGGGTCTGTGGGTAGCCGAGTATAGAGGCAGCTCTGTGGGTAGCCGAGTATAAAGGAGGGTCTGTGGGTAGCCGAGTATAGAGGCAGCTCTGTGGGTAGCTGAGTGTAGAGGCGGCTCTGTGGGTAGCAGAGTGCAGAGGCGGCTCTGTGGGTAGCAAAGCATAGAGGCGGCTCTGTGGGTAGCAGAGCATAGAGGCGGCTCTGTGGGTAGCAGAGCATAGAGGCGGCTCTGTGGGTAGCAGGGCATAGAGGCGGCTCTGTGGGTAGCAGAGCATAGAGGCGGCTCTGTGGGTAGCAGAGAATAGAGGCGGCTCTGTGGGTAGCAGAGCATAGAGGCGGCTCTGTGGGTAGCAGAGCATAGAGGTGGCTCTGTGGGTAGCAGAGTATTGAGGCGGCTCTGCGGTGGAGGGGTGAGGAGAGATGGGGCTCTGTGGTGGAGGGGTGAGGAGAGAAGCAGGTCAGTGGTGGAGGGGTGAGGAGAGAAGCGGCTGTGTGGTGGAGGGGTGAGGAGAGATGCGGGTTAGGGCTGGAGGGGTGAGGAGAGAAGGGGCTCTGTGTGGTGGAGGGGTGAGGAGCTAAGCGGCTCTGTGTGGTGGAGGGGTGAGGAGATAAGGGGCTCTGAGGGGTGAGGGGAGAAGCGGCTCAGTGGTGGAGGGGTGAGGAGATAAGCGTCTGTGTGGTGGAGGGGTGAGGAGATAAGTGGGTCTGTGGTGGAGGGGTGAGGAGAGAAGCGGCTCTGTGTGGTGGAGGGGTGAGGAGATAAGCGTCTGTGCGGTGGAGGGGTGAGGAGATAAGCGGCTCTGTGCGGTGGAGGGGTGAGGAGATAAGCGGCTCTGTGTGGAGGGGTGAGGAGATAAGTGTCTGTGCGGTGGAGGGGTGAGGAGATAAGCGGCTCTGTGTGGAGGGGTGAGGAGATAAGCAGCTCTGTGTGGAGGGGTGAGGAGATAAGCAGCTCTGTGTGGTCGAGGGGTGAGGAGATAAGCGGCTCTGTGTGGTGGAGGGGTGAGGAGATAAGCAGCTCTGTGTGGAGGGGTGAGGAGATAAGCAGCTCTGTGTGGTCGAGGGGTGAGGAGATAAGCGGCTCTGTGTGGTGGAGGGGTGAGGAGATAAGTGGCTCTGTGTGGTGGAGGGGTGAGGAGATAAGCGGCTCTGTGTGGTGGAGGGGTGAGGAGATAAGCGGCTCTGTGTGGTGGAGGGGTGAGGAGATAAGCAGCTCTGTGTGGTGGAGGGGTGAGGAGATAAGCGGCTCTGTGTGGTGGAGGGGTGAGGAGATAAGCGGCTCTGTGCGGTGCAGGGGTGAGGAGATAAGTGTCTGTGTGGTGGAGGGGTGAGGAGATAAGCGGCTCTGTGTGGAGGGGTGAGGAGATAAGCGGCTCTGTGTGGTGGAGGGGTGAGGAGATAAGCGGCTCTGTGTGGTGGAGGGGTGAGGAGATAAGCGGCTCTGTGTGATGGAGGGGTGAGGAGATAAGCGGCTCTGTGTGGTGGAGGGGTGAGGAGATAAGCGGCTCTGTGTGGTGGAGGGGTGAGGAGATAAGCGGCTCTGTGTGGTGGAGGGGTGAGGAGATAAGCGGCTCTGTGTGGTGGAGGGGTGAGGAGATAAGCGGCTCTGTGTGGTGGAGGGGTGAGGAGATAAGCGGCTCTGTGTGGTGGAGGGGTGAGGAGATAAGCAGCTCTGTGTGGTGGAGGGGTGAGGAGATAAGCGGCTTTGTGTGGTGGAGGTTTGAGGAGATAAGCGGCTCTGTGTGGTGGAGGGGTGAGGAGATAAGCGACTCTGTGTGGTGGAGGGGTGAGGAGATAAGCGGCTCTGTGTGGTGGAGGGGCCCGCCGTCTTCTTCCTGCAGGCTCCCGGTGGCTCCCGCAGGCTCCCAGTGTGTGCAGAAGTCTTCTACTGCAGTATAGGACCTGCGGTGATGTCACAGTCACGTGACCGCAGGTTACCATGGAGTAACCTGGTGTCACGTGACTGTGACATCACCACAGGTCCTATACTGCAGTAGAAGACTTCTGCAGACACCGGGAGCCTGCGGGAGCCACCGGGAGCCTGCAGGAAGACGGCGGGAGACGGCGGGGGCTCGGGGGAGGTGAGCATATATATATTTTTTTTTTTAACTGTAGTGCGGCTACGGCTTCTCAGGGCCGTCCAAGGGGGGTGTCCAGACACGTAGATCCCCCCTCTTGGGTGCGCCATTGATTGACACCCCTGCAATTCTGTCAGATAATGCTCAGTTTCTTCCTGAAAATGATTGCAATCACAAATTCTTTGGTATTATTATCTTCATTTAATTTGTCTTCAATGAAAAAACACAAGAGAATGAAGCAAAAAGCAAAACATTGATCATTTCACACAAAACTCTAAAAATGGGCCAGACAAAAGTATTGGCACCCTCTGCCTAATACTTGGTTGCACAACCTTTAGCCAAAATAACTGCGATCAACCACTTCCGGTAACCATCAATGAGTTTCTTACAATGCTCTGATGGAATTTTAGACCATTCTTCTTTTGCAAACTGCTCCAGGTCCCTGATATTTGAAGGGTGCCTTCTGCAACAAACATTTATACATCCATTAACTCTTTATCACTAACAAACTCTTCTTCCTTGGCATCACTGAAACCTGGCTCACCCCCTCTGACACAGCCTCTCCAGCTGCACACTCTTATCTTGGATTTCATCTTTCTCACACAACTAACTCCATCAACATGTGTGGTGGAGGAGTTGGCTTGTTCCTGTCTAATACCTGCACCTTTACCCCAATCGCATTGCCACCCTCATTTATTCTCATCTCTTTTGAGGTGCATTCTGTCCACATCTACTCCCTTTGCAACCTTTAGCTGGCTGTCATCTACAGCTCCCCAGAGTCAACAACTGCTTTTCTTGACCACTTCTCTACCTGGCTACTCCACTTCCTATCTGATGACATCCCCACTATCATCATGGGTGACTTCCTCATCCCCATTGCCACTTCCCACCTAGCTGTTTCAAAACTTTTAAAACTAACTTCCTCCTTTAGCCTCAATTAATGGTCCTCCACAGCCACTCACAAAGATGACCATATGCTGCACCTTATCTTCACCCGCCTCTGTTCCCTATCTAATCTCTCAAACTCACCTCTCCCCTATCTGACCACAACCTACTTTAATTTTCTTGTCTCTCCTCTCCTAGTACATAACCCCCACTCCACAAACTCATTGTGCTCTCTAACACCTTGAGTTACACTCATTTTCTGAGTGCCTTCTCTCTCACAGACATAGCTTCCTTAGATGATGCAGATGCTGCTACCAATTTATATAACATCACAATAACCACAGCTCTCAATTCATTCGTCCCCTCACACACAGCAAAACTCGCACACTCAAGAGGCAACCATGGCACACCATCCTCACTAAAGAACTGAGGCAAGCTTCTAGGATTGCTGAGCAGAGATGGAAGAGATTACAATTCCGCCCTAGCACTTTGTTGCATACAATTTGTCCCTCTCCAACTTCAAGTTTGCACTCACTACTGCAAAACAAGCCTACTTCTCATCTCTCATAACCTCCGTGTCTCACAACCACCTATTCTACACTTTCAATTCTCGCCTCCATCCCCCAGCACCTTCTCCCACTTCTCAGATGATAACTTTGCCTCTTTCTTAAAGCAGAAGATTGATAACATCAGAGAAAGCTTTGGCCTGCAGTACCCACATCCCCTCCTTATAACAAATCAACCCTCTTCTTCCAAAACCATCACTTCATCATGACAGAAGATCAACTCTCCTCTTTTCTGTCAAAATCACATCTTACCACTTGCACACTTGACCCGCTCCAATCCCACCTCATCCTCAACCTTGCCACAATCTTCAACCCAACCCTAACCCATCTCTTCAACCTATCACTAACAACTGCTATCTTCCGCTCATTCTTCAAACATACCTTGATTACACCCATTCTTAAAAAGCCTTCCCTCAACCCATCCTCTGTTTATCTGTCTATCACCCCATATCACTTCTCTCTTATGCATCAAAACTACTGGAACAGCATGAAGTAGATAATCCCAGACTGGGATCTGAAGAAGACTACATGTAAGTTGGCCAAAACGCATTGTATGGACTGTCATATAGTTATAATAAAACTTGTTTCTTGATAATATTACAGAGTCTTCTAGTACTGCCACTACTTTACAGTCTGGAATTATCTCCTTCATTGTATCCCTGCCGGAGCTCCTTGAAGAGATCGTAGTAGTGTCTGGAGTCAGCTGCAGACCAGCCAGGAAGAAGGCTCCTGAACATTGAACACTTATATCGTTCAGTGTATAAAGGCAATTATACACTCACTAAAGGTGAGTGCATTAGATGAATAGCTTTTTAAGATTGTTTATACAGCCTCTCTTATAGCCACACGCTGCGTCTGTCTACTCTTTTCTATCCTTTGTAGGGATCTTTGCATGTCCATCTTGAACTGTTCTCCCACCTCTCCTCATGCTCCCTCTTTGACCGGTTACAATCTGGCTTCCGACTGCATCGCTCAACTGAAACTTCCCTAAGGTCCATTTCACATAGGCGTTTTTGAAAAAATGCGGAAGATGCGACACATTTACCGCATCTGCTGCATCTTCCGCCTAATGGCCGCACTTGCGGCCCTGATCCGGCAAGCCCCATGCATTGTCTATGGGGCTTACAGTCGGGTGCGGCAAGTGCGGTTTTGCCAGTTGCAGCAGATGCAGCACTTGCGGCTGCGAAAAAAACTTGGTTTGCAGCGTTTTATTTCACGGCCGCAACTGTCGCAACTGGCAAAACCGCACTTGCCGCAAGCCCCATAGACGATGCATGGGGCTTGCCGCAAGCGCGCCGTAAGTGCGGCTGTTAGGCAGAAGATGCGGCAGATGCAGTAAGTCTGCTGGATATGTTGCATTTTAAAAAAAAACGCCTATGTGAAAGTGGCCTAACTAAAGTTACCAATGACCTTCTAACTGCCAAAAGCAACCAACACTATTCCTGGACCTTTCCTCTGCATTCCACACTGTAGACCATTCCCTCCTGCTACAGATTCTCTCTTCTGTTGGTATTACAGACTTTGCCCTGTCCTGGATATCTTCATATCTGGCAGATCGGACATTCAACATCTCCCTCTCAAACAAAACCTCCTTACCTCGCCCCCTATCTGTTGGTGTCCCTTGAGGTTGAGTTCTAGGACCCCTACTCTTCTTCATCTACACCCTCAGTTTAGGAAAGAGTCCCACAGCTCTCAGTATCATCTCTAGACTGATGATACACAGATATAAATCTCTGGACCTGACATCCCCTCCTTACTAACCAAAATCCCACAATGTCCCAAAATGTCTATCTGCTATTTCATCTTTCTTTCCTGCTTGATATCTAAAACTGAACCTGGACAACAGAGAATTAATTATCCTTCCCCCTCTCACTCTACCCCTACACCACACCTATACATCAAAGTCAATGGCTGTTCACTCGCCCCAGCCCCATATGCTTGGGGCCTTGAGGTGAACCTTGGCTCTGCCCTTTCCTTCAAGCCACAAATCCAAGCCTTTGCCACGTCCTGTCAACTCAACTCAAAAATTTTTCCCAGATCCATACATTTCTTGACCAAGAAACTGCAAAAACACTTGTACATGACCTCAACATGTCCCTCCTTGACTACTGCAACCTCTTGTTTCTGGCCTCCCTTCTTGCACTCTTGCACCCCTTCAATCTATCCTAAATGCTGCTGCCCAACTAATCCACCTGTCTCCCTGCTATTTCCCAGTGTCTCCTTTCCGCCAAGCCCTTTGCTGGCTCCCTATTTCTATGAGGCCCTAACTAAAGGTTAGGTTCAAAGTCCTACACAATCTGTATCATACATACATCTGCAACATGGTCTCCTGGTACTCACCTTCTATGCAACCTGCGATCCTCTTAAGTTATCTTATATCTCTTCCCACAATTGCATACAAGAGTTCTCCCATGCATACTCTAATTCTCTGCACTAACATATCAGACTCTACTGTGGAAACCTTTAAAAGGAACCTGAAGACCCACCTCTTCTGATAAGCCTACAATCTGCTGTAAGCCTCAGTCTACCAAACCGCTACACGATCAGCTCACGTCACCTCACCCACCCCTTGTAGATTGTGAGCCCTTGTGGGCAGGGTCTTCTCTATTCCTGTACCTTCGTGTGCTTTGTATTGGTAATGAATATTGTTCTTGTCTCTGTATGCTCTTTTCACATGTAAATCGCCATGGAATAAATGGTGCTATAATCATAATAAATAATAATTATTCCTCAGCAGAACGTTTTTTATGGTACAGAGTGGCTAATTTACTTTATGCTAAGGCTACAGGGTCACGTTATCATACACGAATCCAGGGCTCCAAAGAAATATTCCATGGTGAAGAGTTCGGAAGCATCAAGGGTAGAGTAAAGGCCAATGCCCTACAGCAGGAAAATAATGTCTTATATGCTAGCTCTCAATACCACAACTTTCCCCAAAACTAGAAAAAAAATGTGGTCCCCATAAAAATTGGTAATTTCATAATGCAGAGTCCACACTAAAATTTCTGAACCAACTGGGTCAGGCCTTGAATTTGACAACCACTGTATCGAGGTTATTCATCTAAAGCTGATCCATCTAGAGCCACCATAAAAAGGCCTTAAACTATCCACTCTGTCTAGCAGATCCTAGGGTTTGTTCTGGCCTTCATACTTCAATCCCCAAAAACGAATCTGGACTAACACAGGGGTCACTGGCTTGGGGCCATGGAGAAGACTACTGGAGGCAAGAAGTGGCAACAGAAGTGAACCATATAAGCTATATCTGACAGTGGAAGACTGAGACACAGAAGAATAAATAGAGAGCCCTTCCTCTCACAGGCCTCATAGCAGGAAGAAATTGTAATGATTCAGGAATTAACCCACAAGCTTCCATGCTGGGTGACATCAGAAGACCCAAGAGTATATCATGGCTACTGCATAGTGACAGATGAAAACTGAGGGGACAGGTACTGGCATAAAGATACAGCAGAATTATTCAGGGAGTTTAAGTTGGGTGTGTTGTTGTCCCATTGATCACAGCAGAAAGCTAATTACTCCTATTGGTCAGCTTACACAACCATACTGCCAGACTGGGTGACACTACAAGTCCCAGCAACAATCGGATCTCTGACTGGATACAGTCGGCTAAGTCAGAGAATGTTTGGTCATGACATCTCCTCAATCTCCAGTGCTGATAACGACACTATTTGTCAACTACCCAAATTACAAATTACCAAAACAGAATGGCAAATCAGTAAGTAGTAACAAGAAGTATACAATACAATTAAAAATCACTCTATTCTTTACAATTTTAGAATGGTTAAGTAAATTGCAAAGTTACAATTTTACCCTTTAAAGAATTGGATAATAACTAGTGATGGGCGAATCCTAAATTACTCGGAATCGCTTGACTCTAGCGAGTCCGAGCACAGGACTCGCTACTCGTTGCGAGTCTAGCGAGTCCAATGTTAATGAATGGGGAAGCGAGTAATAGCGAGTAGTGTGAGATTTACAAATCGCAGATGTATCTCGGAAGCTTCAGCCTGAAGCAATCCTAGTTTTGTCATTTATTTGCATTGCTCGTTTACTTTGTAAGTAATCGCTGACTCGCACAGATAAGAGTCCTGTCTCCTCTGTACAGGCTGCCAGCTCCAGGGTCCTAGAGCCTGCCTGCTGCCTGATGTAGTAGTGCTGAGATTGTTCTCAGTCTGCTCATTCCCTGTGTAGAGACATGAATGTCTGTGCACAGAGATGATGTAGCAGAGCTGAGATTGTTCTCAGTCTGCTCATTCCCTGTGTAGAGACATGAATGTCTGTGCACAGAGATGATGTAGCAGAGCTGAGATTGTTCTCAGTCTGCTCATTCCCTGTGTACAGACATGAATGTCTGTGCACAGAGATGATGTAGCAGAGCTGAGATTGTTCTCAGTCTGCTCATTCCCTGTGTACAGACATGAATGTCTGTGCACAGAGATGATGTAGCAGAGCTGAGATTGTTCTCAGTCTGCTTATTCCCTGCGCATAGACATCTATATTTATGCACAGGGGATGTAGCAGAGAGGACATCGCGTTTTGGACTGCGTCGGACAGAAGAGGATTTTTTTAATTAAAGATGGAGTCCCTAATGGCTTTTTTTTTTTATTTCTAATAAAAAATTTTGCTTGTGTTGTGTTTTTTTTAAAACAATTTAATAGAAATTCATGGCGGTCATGTCTAATATTGGCGTGACCGCCATAAATTTCGGGCTTAGGGTCAGCTGATAATACAAAGCTGGCCCTAACCTCTATTACCCAGCGTGCCACCGCTACCAGGGCCGCTGGAAGAGCGGGGTTCAGCGCCAGAGGATGGCGCTTCAATGAACGCGCCATCTTCTGGGGCGGCTGCGGGCTGCAATTTGCAGCGGGGGGTGCCCAGAAAGCTTGGGCATCCCTGCGCTGCGGATTCCAGCCCCCAGCTGCTTAGCTGTACCTGGCTAGACATAGAAATTGCGCGGAGCCCCACGCATTTTTTTTTAATTATTTCATGAAATTCTGAGATTCTGACTCTGAGACTCTGACTCTGAAATTCATGAAATAATAAAAAAAAAATGCGTGGGGCTCCGCGCAATTTCTATGTCTAGCCAGGTACAGCTAAGCAGCTGGGGGCTGGAATCCGCAGCGCAGGGATGCCCAAGCTTTCTGGGCACCCCCCGCTGCAAATTGCAGCCCGCAGCCGCCCCAGAAGATGGCGCGTTCATTGAAGCGCCATCCTCTGGCGCTGAACCCCGCTCTTCCAGCGGCCCTGGTAGCGGTGGCACGCTGGGTAATAAAGAGGTTAGGGCCAGCTTTGTATTATCAGCTGGCCCTAAGCCCGAAATTTATGGCGGTCACGCCAATATTAGACATGACCGCCATGAATTTCTATTAAATTGTTTTAAAAAAAACACAACACAAGGAAAATGTTTTATTAGAAATAAAAAAAAAAGCCATTAGGGACTCCATCTTTAATTAAAAAAATCCTCTTCCGTCCGACGCAGTCCAAAACGCGATGTCCTCTCTGCTACATCCCCTGTGCATAAATATAGATGTCTATGCACAGGGAATAAGCAGACTGAGAACAATCTCAGCTCTGCTACATCATCTCTGTGCACAGACATTCATGTCTGTACACAGGGAATGAGCAGACTGAGAACAATCTCAGCACTGCTACATCATCTCTGTGCACAGACATTCATGTCTGTACACAGGGAATGAGCAGACTGAGAACAATCTCAGCACTGCTACATCATCTCTGTGCACAGACATTCATGTCTGTACACAGGGAATGAGCAGACTGAGAACAATCTCAGCACTGCTACATAATGTCTGTGAGCAGGCGGGCTCTAGGACCCTGGAGCTGCACAGAGAAGACAGCTGGACTCGGCTCGCAAAGAAACAGCAGTTATCTGCGAGTTTCCCTGCTATCACTGGCACAGTAGCCGAGTCTAATGCAAACAATGGCAATCCTAGTTTTGTCAGCGTTTCTGACAAAACTAGGATTGATATTGATTTGCATTGGACTCGTGCGAGTAATCACTGGGAAACTCGCAGAGTACCGAGTCCTGCGAGTCCCTTACTACTCGCCGAGTAACGAGTCCTAGCGAGTAGATTCGCCCATCCCTAATAATAACCCTTTAAAAGCTTTGAAAATATTGTTGGAGTTTATTAAGACTACATAACTACTCCCAAATGTTCAAGATTTTGTAAGCCTCTGACAACGTGTGTTTCGGAAGTATTGTTTCAACAGATACACAATTGTCCTGGACATGAGAAAAAATATTAAAAAAAATCAACAAACAATTCCAACACCATTACAACCATATGCACAATATTTTTGCACAGCTATTTCCATCCTCAGCCAGTAAACTTGATCAATCACAGTCTAGACTGTGGTGGTGCTATTCCCCTGAGGTTGCATGCCTTTGTCAAATACACTATTATTAGAGTATCACAATTTGCTTCATTGCTGGCATGAATTGTTTTGGGCACCTTCTGCCCTTTAACTTCAACAAAAATGGCATAAAGTAATTTTGTTTTATGACAGATAGTTATACCAAAGATGCTTAAAAATATCTCTTTACTCCCGTCATGACATTTTTCAAATATTATGACAGTATAGGGGAATTTATCACCCCCAAAAATGTAAATGTTTTATGTAAATGTTATTAGTTGTTATATATACATTTTTAGTAATTTTTATGGACTGATGTTAACCAGGATACAAACGTCATGTAATGTTGTCACTGTTGGCATCAATGGAATTCTGCTTTTGAACATTAACTTGCTAAATGAAAAAACTGAATTTGTTATGCACGCTAGAATTTATATATAGGCAGACCGATCAGCTATCATGGTTCACTTAAAGCAACTGCCTGCCCACAAATGAAAATTCGATTATACTTCCCCAATATATTGTCACCATGCCTTTTTAAAAAATATCTGGTGCGCCTTATTTTGGACCACAAATACCATCATAGCCTTAAGTGGAGAGCTTCTCTCCAGTCCACTACCCTTGATAGGTTTTGCACCAAGACATTGGAGTCCATTCTGTCTCTTCTGCTGCATGTTGCATGTCCCAGCACAGAGTTTCCGGTTGCCATATGAGCATTGCTGACAGCGCTACAGAAGAAAGGAGTTTTTTCACTGAAATCTCATGGCAGTGGAGGGGCAGAGGGGCATAACAAAGAGTTTTCATTGTGGGTGGAATGTTGCTTTAAAGAGAGGAAACTCAGTCCTCATGGAACTCTATGCAGTATTCCCTATTTAGGAGAACTGGATATTTAGCAAAAATGGGATAGAGAAGTTGATTGAAGACTCTTGTGACTGAAAAAGTCCTTCAGAAAATGTTCAGCAAGCTCACAGTAGACGATTCCTAAATGGTGCCAACACCTCTTTTCCACAGCACCAGAACTGGCAGTTCCAACCTCCATTTGCTCCACCCCAGGTAGATAGACGTGCTCCAGGAAGATTTCAGAGGCTCCGTTGCACTCACTATGTCATTCAGGAATTCTGTGATCTATCCGTATGGCCTGGGTAATAGCCTCCACCAAGGAACCAAAGTATCTGAAGAGCATCAGAAAGGACACTGTGGAATCGACACCTGAGCCCTGGTTTTTTCCACTCAACCTCAGTTGCCGGAAAAAATGCGTCAACACAAACACAGTCTGGGCCCTGGGGAATTAAAGAAAAAGATCAATTCTGAGGGCCGCCCTGCAGGCAGGATATCATTATTCATACCTGCTGGGATTTATCACCTGAAGACCATGGTCATAGGGTAGAAAATAATGTACAAATCTCCTTGAATACTCTAAACTGGCTTTTTTCACCTGAAAATTTTTCAGGAAGTGTAAATGATGAGCACTGGGAGAGGGGTACTCAGACACCGGGATGGATTTGATGGATGTGACAGGGTCTCACAGGTGGTTGGGTTCCCAGTTCCGTGCCCTGGCTGTCATTTGTTTGGTGGGGGAGATATTTACAAGGATGAATAATATGTGACGCCCCCTGTGGATCCTGGTATTTTGGATACCGGCGCTGCAGGCCGACCGCTGAGGTGATGATGGGTGCAGCTCAGTGTAATACAGCTCCCCACCGGTGGAGCTTTACCTCAGGGCAGCGATGATGGAGGGTGAGGGGAATGAGGGGAGCAGTTGTTCTTACCCCTCCAAGGATGCTGAGTAGATGATAAGGCCCTCTGGGCACCGGTGGGAAGACAAACACTGACTCAACTTCAACTCCACTTTACTTGGTACCGGCAGATGTTATAGAAAACACGGTACAATCTGATTTAACGGGTACTAGTTGTCGGTTCAGCGTACCCCTATGGAGTCTCTAGATGTTTCTTCCTTATTATCTTTCGGGGTCTCTATTCTACCTTCCTCTCTGTCTTTCACCACCTTTGCAGAGCTCTCTCGCCAGTCCCCTGGTCTTGTATGGTGAGGCACGGGTTATCCTTGACCGGTATGGACGGGAGCAGCAGGAACGCACTCTCTCTTCCGCCACCGGAATCCGGAATATTCCCCACGTAGTCTTGGACCGATTGTGGGCCTGAGGAGTAAGGTACCATCTTGTGGCGCCTACGGCTACCCGGTGATTAAGGGCCCATGGCTCGTCGGTTTTGGTCAGGGATGGACCACTGACCGCCTCGGCTCCCGTATTGCCGGTGTTTTCCCCAGACTAAACCAGCCAGCTCCAACCAGTGCTGGTTCGTCCCCTTCTGTATGGGTCACCCTCCTGGAGATGGGTGACCCTCCTGTCAGGGGGCTGTCAGGCACGTCCTGTCTCACTACCTTCCCAGCTCTGTCCCTGACGCTGACTGAACTCCTGACTGACACTAAGGGTATGTGCACACGGGGGCGGGTTAGTGGCGGCGGCGGCTGGGCGGGACCCGACAGGAAGCTCCGGAGCCGTCCACCGGCTTCCTGTCGGGTATGTGCGGCGGGAGACGGGCGGGTGACGGGCGGGTTAGCGGCGGCGGTGTTGCGGCGGCTGGAAGCAGCACATGATTCTGCTTGCAGCCGCTGCAGAACCGGCCGGAATATAGAGCAAGCTCATTCTTTGCTAACCCGCTGGGAACCCAGCGGGTTAGCAACGGATGAGCATGTGTAAACCGCCGCTGTGTGCACAGCGGGTGTCGGTTTACATAGGTTTCTATGTTAATCCAAACGCCGGTTTGGATTAACATAAATTTGCATGAAATTTATGTAAACCGACCGGCGGTTTACACACCTAATCCGGCCCTAACCCGACCAGTGCGCACATACCCTAACTGTCACTTAAGTCTCCTGCTCTAACCTAGGCTCCACCCCCTTTTGGACCTACTGAATAATCAGTCCTTCTACTCTAAGGTGACCTAGTGTTTGGTGCTGACTTAGACTCCATAGGTTAAACCTAAACCCACAGCGGCACTACATAAAATTGTAAAGTGTAATACCTCCCTGTTGCGCCCAGCCATGGGTGCGCTACACAAATTTGACTCTGATAGAACAAGGTGTCTGCCATTACAGCTTTACTTTTTTATAAGATGCTGTTCACATTGTTGACTTTAAGGTATCCAGGTGTGCATTCCCACATTATATGCACATTGCCATGCCAAACCAAGGTGCTGTCTGTTCTCTCAGTTCTCCGGTACCAAGATTCCTAACTACGTAGGTCGCCCTGTCGCTCTAAAGTGCCAACCCATATATTAATATTGAGGTTTACCTATTCTCACTACAACAAAAGCTGTCCTGCTTATCTGACTCTGGTGCATCCACACTTTTTTTCCATTCTGGTCACCCTACTTACAGCTTAGCAATCCACCTCACCAAGTGACCCATAACTCTGTGCCTTGATTAAAGGAGTTATATCTCTTGGGCGTAATGCTGTGTGTACAATGGGGAGTGGGACATTGACATGAGAGCATTTACACTCTACCTCCATTGGGGGCAATGTTATGAGGGCTTCTATGCTATGCCTGCAAGATGGCATATAAAGAAACAAAAGAGACATAAATCGTTTTGTTTTAATCTTTATTCCAATTTTGGCTAAATATAATACATTCAAAAATAAAATACTTTTATGTTCAAATTTTTATGCCTACAAAATCCTGTTGAAAATGCAGTATTCAATCCCAAATGAAGTCTATTCACACTAAAGAGTAAGGACAGAAGATGGAAGGCCTCACGTACTCAATAGTGGGTGCTCCCGAAACATAGAGTCACGGTAAAGACAACTAGTGTTCCATTTTGCCACCTCACCTAGATTTGTCACGCGCGATTATGCACTATGGACACAGTCACATGATGTTTCATATGTATTTTGTTTGATTTCTGTTTATGTACTTAATTTGTACTAGTACCCTGAAGAAGGCCTAAAGGCTGAAACGTTGGTATAGGTACTGTGTGGCAAAATAAAGAAACACAACTTTTTTGCACTAAACAAAACGTGTGGTTCAAAATCATTTTTGGTGCGCCCAAGATATACTTTGCATCATTCACACTAAAGAAACACAAATCAACTTTTCAAATTGTGTGTATACCCCTATTTGCATTGGGGATAAAAAGAGATGACAATTATAATTCACAAACATTCTGTAAAAATCACAAGAACCATCACTTCGACGTACGATGTTCTTTAAAAAGACAGTGCAGTGTACGGTAAACATCTGTTCCACAGACATACGGTATGTATGACCAACAGCGAGAACATCAAAGTACAAATCCCAGATTGCAAGAAGATATTTTTGACTGCTAGCAAAACATATAAATCTCATACAACTTGTTCAGCATGAATATCCTGGCTGTGAACAAGGTCTAGAAGAAACATTTGATTGCTAAGCTAGTGTGATATGTTCATGAAAGTAGAGGTAAATGTGTACGTAGGGTGCCAAAACTAATTCTTCATGTAGGCAATCGAAACATGCAGAACATACTAAAAAAATCATTTGGTTGACAAAGTGAGAATTTCCTGTTAGGATTTACTTCCCATTTATCAATAATTTATCTGATTTATCCAGAGTAAATACAGATCATTAGATACTGAATAGAGCTCATAGGACTCTAGAAAATAATGTCTGGCCTATGTCAGCTCTTCATGAATGGTTACAGTGTGTGATTATGAGAAACATTAGAAGGCCTGGAAATTCCTAACAATTATTATTGGTATTCAAGTGCTGCCCAGCTATCCGAGGAGAAAAATGGGAAGGATTAGATTAAATGTCACTAGTCTGGGAACTGTTTTTCTGAAGGAACCAAATCCCGACACATTCTTTCATATGAACAAAGCCATTAAAGGTATCTGTTTATATAGGGGCGGCTTTTGTAATGGAATATACTGAATATAGTCAGCAAGTGGAAGTTAACAGGACTAATCCATACTTTATTGGGAGAGAAAAGTAACACTTTATGAAACAATATACTGTGTAAGTCTATACACAAAGGTCGTCTGAATAGGCACTATTACATTTAAAATGCTCGTTCGGCAACTACAAAATACATTTTTGAGAAAAATGTAAACATTTCTAAAAATTAAGTCATTAGATGAAATGTATTTAGAAAAGCAAACATTTTAGCATATGTCTCTAGGTAGATGTAATGTCAATAAATGCACGTGCATTTAGTGTATATTATCTTTAGAAATTTACCTTTGCATCAAGTTTTAAAGCGAATCTATCCCCAGGTTTTTGCCACTTAAGCTGAGAGCAGGATAATGTAAGAAGAGACCCTGATTCCAGTGATGTACAACTTACTGGGCTTTTCATTTTTATCAGCAGAAGTTTATTTTTAGATAACTAGTAAACCTTGTATCATGTTGTCCCCTATATTCAGCAGCTCTATATAACCCCACCCTTTCACTGATTAGAGCAGGTTGCTGCCTATGCACAATATACAGAAAATACTTTTATTATTGGTGGTGGCGGGGATATACAGAGGTCAGCATTCAGAGAATTACTACATCTATAGCGCATAAAACTTGATCAAAATGATAGCATGTGGCCCAGTAAGTGATACATCACTGGAGTCAAGGTATCTGCCCGTACATCATGCTGCTCTCAAATAGGGTAGCAATAACCATGTGGCAAATTCCCTTTGAAAAATGATATCTAACAAGATTAAATAATGATAGATTTGCTGGAATATCTACATGAAAGCCTTAGCCTGGGTTCACACTTAGTCATCAGTTTTTTTCCCTTGTTTTCAATAACTGATCCATTTTTTTAGGGTGCTTTTTGACCTTCCTGTGCACTTCTGCGCTTTTTGGACTTTGTGATTTGTTTCCCTAAACAATGCTCTAAAAAACGGATCCGTTTTTGTGCCATTTTGTGCCATTGCAGGATCCGTTTTTTCCATAGGGCCCCTTGTTAAAAAAACTGATCCGTTTTTTTCCTACACCCAAAAACGCTGCTAGCATCATCCAGTAAAAAAAACTGACACAATTTCAGTCTCATTTGAGTGCAGCATCAGTTTTTGGCATCAGTTTTTGGACTTAGTACAAAAAAGTGCAAAAAATCATGCCAATAACGGATTCAAGGCCAATAACGGATCAAGTGTGACCCCCAGCCTTAGTCTGTATGTCTTTAAGTTTGTTCCAAAATTGCACCACCTAGTGGGCACTTGCCGTAGCGCAGGCAGACTCAGGTATCTCCTGATTGCCCAGATTGTGAAAAAAGGCTTTTCCAAGCTCATGCGCAGTAACTGATGCGAACACCATCTTTGTACACCCAGTCATGCGCAGTAGCAGTCTGGGTGTAGTAGTGGCCATATTGCTCCCCCTAGTCATTACTTTATGAAGAGCAGTGGCCATGGACTTTATTCAAATTTTATTGGGGGTCTGGGAGTAAGAGTAAGGTGGGGTGAGGTGCAAGAAGGGGCCAAGACCCACCTTGCATAAGCTACACTTCTATGCCCACCAACCAACATGGTCACGCCCACCTTGAAGCACACCATACATTCAGTGGGCAGGACCGGCTTCATTGGTGGGCGCCAATAGCTATCGCGCCCGCCATATTACTACTCCCGCTGATGCGCAGTAGCATTTAAGGTTTAAGATCTGTCATATTAGTACAGCAAAACATTCCCCAAATCACTCCCCTTGCCAGATTTGAGGTACCATACATAAACAGTACCATTTGGATACCATTGCCTGTTACAAGTCACATATTGGTCACACATAACTAGTACTATTGGAATACCGTTTTTAATCAATAATTCATCATATTTTGCATACATATACCTACTTTGTTGTTTGCATTTGACACAATTCAACTGCTATTGCACAGTATTACATGCACCTATTTTTTTGCATTCAATAACCTAAAACATTAGTAATATAGTTGAACTAATATATAATCTTAGGGTATGTGCACACTTACGTCGGCTTAGTGTCGGCGGCGGCTGGGCGGACCCGACAGGAAGCTCGGCAGCCGTCCACCGGCTTCCTGTCGGGTATGTGCGGCGGGAGACGGGCGGGTGTGCGGCGGGTGCACAGCGGGTTAGCGGCGGTGGTTCTGCAGCGGCTGGAAGCAGCACATGATTCTGCTTGCAGCCGCTGCAGAACCAGCCGGTTTATAGAACATGCTCATTCTTTGCTAACCCACTGGGAACCCAGCGGGTTAGCAACAGATGAGCATGTGGAAACCGCCGGTGTGTGCACACCGGGGGTCGGTTTCCATAGGTTTATATGTTAACCCAAAAGCCGCTTTTGGATTAACATAAATTTACATAAACCTCATGGAAACCGACCGGCGGTTTCCGCTGCTAAACCGCTGCTAAACCTACAAGTGTGCACATACCCTTACGCAATCTATGGTTGAGATAGAATCGGCCTCCCTGTCTATCAATAAAATAGGTTTCATGTTAGCTTCAGAGTCCGAATCTCTTGCATTAACATGTTCTGGTGCAGCTAATTTTTCCTTTATAAGCAGCAATGTTTGGATAATAAGAGAGACATGGAATTCTACACAGTTGCTCTCTATTGCACTGTCAGCATGATAGATTGTATCTAAGAAAGTAGCAGATGGACGGTTGTAATAGTCATCATAATGCCACAACCACTGCTCTTGCAGATTATACTTTGCTGATTATGCTTGTACTCACAATTTTAGGGAATATGATTGTCCCATGGCAAATCTTTTCATTATGTGGTAAACTCAGGTAATACATAAATCAGGGGAAATTACTGAACATTTAAATTACATAGATAAAAGCCAAGGATCATCTGAATAAATAATACTTTGAAATCACGAGGAGGCTTTAAAAAAATGAGACCTCTTGGACGTGTATTTTCAAGTCTCCTGGACACTCCTCCAATCTTTGGGAAGGGAGAGTTGCAGAAACCTTCCATTATACTGCATGTACTGTGAATATTACTGTACTAGGATACACAGTATTGTGCAATAAATTTAGGAAGGTGTGAAAAAATTCTGTAAAGCAAGAATGTTTTTTAAAACAAATAGAAATGTTAATAGTTTATTTTTATCAATTAACAAAATACAAAGTGAGTGAACAAAAGGGAAATCTAAATTAAATCAATATTTGGTGTGACTACCATTTGTCCTCCATCCGTAAAGCATTCATTGTTCTAGGTACATTTGAACTAACTTTTGTATTTTGAACGAACTTGGCAGGATGATATCCTATGGAAGAAGGCTTGCAAAAGTTCTTCTGTCTCTTCATGTAATATCACATAGACTCGATGATGTTGAGAAAAGGACTGTAGAGGCCATATAATCACTTCCAGGACTCCTTGTTCTTCTTCATACTGAAGATAGTAATCTCATTGGTTGTATGTGTAAAGTGTAATGCCGAAGTCCTTGTCTTGTGCTGCCTTCCTGCAGCCTGGCAGCGACCCATCCCAGGGCCCTTGGGGTACTCGGATCCCGGGTGTTGATTAACGGGACTGTCACTGGTGGCCGGTGCCCAGACCCGTGACCCTGGTGGTCGCTGAAAAATGGCAAAACAAAACAAAAATAAAACAAAATAAAAGAATAAAGCAAAATGTTCGTGACGCCACCTATGGTACCCGATAATGATACCGGTGCTGCTTTCAGTCCTCCGGGGATGGTGATACTGCAGCTAGATGATAACGCTCCCCATAGGAGGAGCAGAATCCCCGGGGCAGTGATGGAGGTAGAGGACCCACGCAGGAGGACGGCTCTGCAGGTTGGATACTGATGCAGTCTTTGGCGAGAAGACTGGAATGTAGTTTCTCCGGTATGATGTAAATGAGACACCACACACTGTTTAGGCTCTGTATGGATTTACTGGTAACTTCAGGCAGTTTTCAGGTATTACAGTCACAGGTAGCTGGCCTGGGTAGTCACCGGAGGATGGGATGTCTCCTCAAGGCCCTCAGTGGTGTACATGCCAGTTTCTCCCTCTGTCCTAGTTTTGCACTCTCTACTCTTGTACTTTCCTAGCACTTCCGTGCACAGAGCCCTTTGCTGGTCCCCACGGATGATGACAGAGTCTCCCTAATTGCAGGGTTCCTTGATCCTACACAGGGGCTTTTGGGGATGTATGCAGGGATTGGTCGCGACTCCTTAAGGCAGATTGCGTCCCTTCGGTTTGGTGGCTCAGGGATGAACTCCTGCACCTCTCTCAGAGCTGGTCCTCCATTGTTGGACTGGGTCCCTCTGGGCCGGGTATTGTGCCGGACCAGATTAGGGTGTTAACTGACACCCGGGGATCCCCTTTCTGTCTGGGTCACCTCTCTTTAGCTGCCATCCACTGCGCCACTTGCAGGGTACCCTCTTCTTCAGCTCTCTCCATGATCTGGCTCTCTCTTTTTCCTGCTCTTCATTACCCACCTAAACACCACCCACCGGGATCGGTTCCCTAGTAGTGGGTTACCCAAAATTGATCCCCTGACTCAACGTGTGTTAATGCGTATGATGAGGGCCCCAGATTAACATCCCAACCCCCGGTCACAGGGATACCACACTCACTGGTTTAGGTGCAGTACCCCTCTGTGGCATCCCAACCAGTGGGGTGCCACAGCAGCACACCTCCTCTCCCCTTCTCGGCTATCCACATATTACTCGGCTGCCTCGCGCTTCCAGGGCCTGTGCACATCACACAGGTCTATCGGAAGTGTGCGTAGGGTGCATGCCCACACTCTTGCCCTGCACTTAAATAACCAGCGTTCCATTACCAGGAAATGCTTTTCAGCCATGGTTGAATGGCACTAGGTATATAAGGCATCCTCCCATTTCTGGAAGTGCCTTATCAACATACTAGTTTAGTTAGTTCTGTGTCTGCTAAGCTAGTTGTCCTATTGTCTTGTGGCCATTGCTTTGTCCTTGTACCTGCCTTCCCACGCCTGTTGTACCAGAGACTGTCCTTGTCTGTCCCTGTCCATTCACCTGCTTATACCAGTGCCTGTGCCTCTGTCTGTCCCAGCCCTGGGGATCAGCTGGCACAGTGACCCTTATGTCCAGTGGGTCAACACCCATACGCTCGCCCCTACAGGCGTAACATAAGGTCCTAGTCTTGCTGCAGAATACGTTTGGAGCCAATCAGATGCTTTACGGATGGTATTACATGATTGATAAGTATCTAGCTGTATTTCTCAGTATTGAGAACATTAATGTGGGCGGCACGGTGGCTCAGTGGTTAGCACTGCAGCCTTGCAGCGCAGAGGTCCTAGGTTCAATTCTCGCCAAGGAAAACAGCTACAAGACATACTGATGGGATATTTAGATTGTGAGCCCCAATGGGGAAAGTGTTGAAGATGTATGTAAAGCACTATAGAATGGAGCACTATATAAATGAATAATTATTGTTATTATTATTATTATTATTATCTTTGAGATTTGTGGACGCAGTGTTTGGTGAAGGCAACATAGATGACAGACACATCACACTTAATTTTGTTTGAAATTGGAAGATGTCTAGCAGTGCAGTCATCTTATAATGGAAACAACCAATGGGACACAGCAATTCCTATATATTTTTCTAAATGAAAAAAGGGGGAAGATAGCACATACATAGCGCACCGTCTTCGCTCGGACTTCACAGTTGATTCTCGATGCACCACGATCGATGAACCTACACAGTCTACAGAGAAGGGAAAAGTCAGTGCTCAGCAGAGAAATCTCAGGCTAAGACCTGTAGAAGTGCACACCTATGTGAAATAGTCCAGTTGTTTTGCTCAGTTAATGCTTGCACTACTGAGAGCTCCCTCTCTTGCACTGCCATGCTTGTAAGGTCCCCTTCACACCAGGATTTTCAGGATCCGGGACTGTCTGGTGTGAACCAGACAGTCCCGGATCTGGTTTCAGCCCCATAGTAGTCCTATGGGGCCGGGTTGCATCGGATGGCAGTGTTTTGCCATCCGGTTTTGTGCTGTCCGGGTGGATCCGGCAGCTTTAGTTTTTTGGCCCTGGACACAAAATTGGAACAAGCAGCATTTTTGGGCCAAAACCGCTCAAAATCGGATGCTCCCGGATGCTACTGGATCCGGTGCGATCCGGCGCTCCATAACATGGCAGTCTATGGCGCTGGATCGCGCCAGATCCGATATAAAATCGGATCCGGAGGCCGGGTGCTGGAGTTTAGCAGTGAGTACTGCTAAACTTCAGCACTATGAGCTGTCCCCTCCAGAGATTTCAGGGAGCTAGCCGCGATCTTGAAATTTCAGCAGCTGCAGCTGCTATCGGCTGCATCCGGCTACAAACCGGATCGGAGCCGATAGCAGATCGCTTCAGTTTGAAAATTGGCTCCGGGGCTGTCCGGTTTACAACGGACAGCCCGGACCTGATCCAGCCATGGTGTGAAGGGGGCCTAAGGAATTTTTAATTGCTTGAAATAAATATGGAAGACTTAAGAAGATCATGTTTTGCAAATTTCTTTTTTTCTATATATTTTTCTTTTCTAATAAGTTTGGACATGAAAGCAAAGTCAGGCAAATCCACTATGCATGTAAAAATAAGTACTACAATGCAGAAAATGGGCTTTGTACTGATCAGTCAAAATGTAAAATATTTGACTGTAACAGAAGGCAGATTGTATGCTGAAGGACTCGAGAGCAGTATAATAATGAGTGTCTGCAAACAACAGTGAAGCATAGTGAAGATTCTTTGCAAGTTTGGAACTGCAGTTCAGCAAATGGAATTACAGATTTGGTCAGGATTAATGGCATCCTTAATGCTAAAAAATACAGACAGATAGTTATCCATCATGCAATACCATCCCTCCAATACAGCCAATGTCACTATGAACTATGTTCAGTGTAAAGAACAAAAAGGAGTTCCAGAAGAGATGATATGACCCCACAGAACCCTGATCTCAACATCATCAAATCTATCTATGATTACATGAACAGAGAAATATTTGCACAAGTCTACATCCACAGAAGATCTTTGGTTTGTTTTCAATGATGTTTTGAACAACTTCCTTAATTACTTCCTTCAATAACTGTGTGCAAGTGTATGTAGAAGAATTGATGCTTTGGTGCTATTTTGAGGGCAAAGAGTGGGCACTTTAAAAATGTATTTAAGAGTTTTCTTTTGTTCTCTAACTTCTCATTGTGTTAAATTGATAAAAATAAAGTGTAAACACTTCTTTTTTTCAAGTATTTTTGCTTGGCAGTACCAGCAACGTTTTCTTTGGCTGTCACAGTTGAGTAAAAAATTACACAACCTTGTTTCACCAGTTATACAGCTTTAGCTGCTAATAAGGAAAGTTGGAAATTATGATTTTTGGAATAATAATTGGGTGAACCCTATCTGTTTTACACCAGTTTTGCCTATAGGAGGTTCTGCCCTGGCAAATTCTTTAACCACTACTTTCCACGGTATTGTTACCTACTCTATTTAGAAGTTACTTGTACATAGATGTCTGTATTATGCAGTTGTATATAGCAATGCTAAATTTGTATTTTTTTTTTAAATATATACAAAAATAGCACACTTGATTTTTTAACATACCCTTTTCCTTTTTCACCAGTCTCCACTTAGCAAGACAGGCAAGCTGCTTTCCACTCTGAAATCTCACATTCCAAAAGGTGACTCCCATATGCAGCTAGCTCACCTTATAATCACTATCCAGCCAACTTCACATCAGTCTCCCAATCTATCTATTCTCCATTTCACCACAAAAGGACCATATTGGTTCTACAGTTGACCAAGGTCCCAGCCTCTCACTGCTCATGCAGGTGCAATCTGGTCTAGCATCTAACTCAGTAAACTAGACTCATATTAAACCTCCTCTTTTATGTGATCTGTGATAACTCCCACCTACAGTGGGGGAAAAAAGTATTGAGAGAAAGGCCTGTAAAATGATAAAATACTGAAACTCACATTGTCTGATTTGGAAAGAATTTTTTTTTCAAATTTTGGTGGAAAATAAGTATTTGGTCACCCACAAGCAAGCAAGATTTCTGTCTCCCACAAACCTGTAACTTCTTCTTAAAGAGGCTCCTCTGTCCTCCACTCATTACCTGTAGTACTGACACCTGTTTGAACTTGTTATCAATATAAAAGACACCTGTCTGCAACCTCAAACAGTCACACTCTAAACTCCACTTTGGTCAATACCAAAGAGCTGTCGAAGGATATCAGAAACAAAATTGTAGCCCTGCACCAGGCTGAGAAGACTGAATCTGCAATAGTCAAGCAGCTTGGTGTGAAGAAATCAACTGTGGGAGCAATAATTAGAAAATGGAAGCCATACAAGACCACTGATAATCTCTCTTGATGTGAGGCTCCATGCAAGATCTCACCCCATGGGGTCAAAATGATCTCAAGAATGGTGAGCAAAATTCCCAGAACTATATGGGGGGACCTAGTAAATGATCTGCAGAGAGCTGGGACCAACATTACACAGGTTATCATCAGTAACACACTACGTCGCCAGGGGCTCAGATCCTGCAGTGCCAGACGTGTCTCCCTGCTTAAGCCAGTACATGTCCGGGCCCATCTGAAGTTTGCTAGAGAGCATTTGGATGATCCAGAAGAGTATTGGGAGAATGTCGTATGGTAAAATGAAACCAAAGTAGAACAGTTTGGTAGAAACACAACTCGTCGTGTTTGGAGGAGAAAGAATGCTGATTTGCATCCAAAGAACACCATACCTACTGTGAAGCGTGGGGGTGGAAACATCATGTTTTGGTCTGTTTCTCTGCCAAGGGACCAGGCTGACTAATCCGTGTACATGAAAGAATGAATGGGGCCATGTATTGGGAGATTTTGAGTGCAAACTTCCATCAGCAAGGGCATTGAAGATGAAACGTGGCTGGGTCTTTTAGCATGACAATGATCCCAAGCACACTGCCAGGGCAACAAAACATTTAAAAAAGCACTTCAAGGTCCTGGAGTGGCCTAGCCAGTCTCCAGATCTCAACCCTATGGATAACCTTTTGAGGGAGTTGAAAATCCGTATTGCCCAACGACAGCCCCAAAACATCACTGCTCTAGAGGAAATCTGCATGGAGGAATGGGCTGACATACCAGCAACAGTGTGTCCTAACCTTGTGAAGACTATATGTACCGTTACACGGCACAACATTGGAACGATGTCGGCAATGATCTCATGGGCGTGCGGTCATTTCAGACGTCGTTTTGACATCAGTGAGATGTCACACGTCTAGATATCGTCGACAACTCACTAACGATGTTGTGGGCAGGTATCGTTTGCAAACCCCGCGAACGATGCCTGCTCATTGCTGTGAATGGGCGAAGTCGTCCACCACATCGTTATTTCAGTGTCACACACAATGATATTGGCAGGTTGTGGTTTTAGAACATGTTTTAAAACCTGCGATCAGCGATTCAACCATTTATCATTCCAACTTGCCAGAGTCACACGCAACGAGGTTGTAACGCTGGTATGCCTCCAAACTCATGACGTATCAGCGATGTTGTTAACGATATCGTGCCGTGTAATGGGGCCAAGTATTGAGATGAACTTTTGTTATTGACCAAATACTTACTTTCCACCAAAATTTGAAAAACAATTCTTTCAAAATCAGACTATGCGATTTTTTTCAGGATTTGTCTTTTTTTCAGGATTTGTTTTCTCATTTTGTCTCCCATAGTTGAGGTCTACCTATGATGTCAATTACAGGCCTCTCCCATCTTTTTAAGTGGGAGAACTTGCACAATTGTGCAGTGGCTGACTGAATACTTTTTTCCCCACTTTAACAGTGTGGCGACACAAAGCACCAACTAAGACTAGGGTCACACTTGCATATTTTACATGCGTTTTTGAGACTTGCATTTTGTGAAAATGCATGCAAAAACGCATACATAGGCCCCCATGCAAAAAATTCATGCCACAATAGCAAAAAAGCATGTCTAACTGTACCATGCGTTTTTGGGATGCGTTTTTGGCTCAGCACCAAAAAATACTGCAAGTAGCATTTTTTGGTGCTTTTTCAAAAACGCATGCGTTTTTTACAAAACGCATGCGTTTTTGTTAACATGGGGCCCTATGGGAAATGCATGCGTTTTTATTTGGCACTAAAGGGTACATGCGTTTTTGCATACGTTTTTGCATGCATTTTTTAATGCAATTTTTTAGCAAAAACACAGGCTGCCAAAAAGCACCTTAAAAAAACGCATGCCAAGTGTGACCCTAGCCTAAACTCTGTTCCTAAGCTTTCACCAGACTTCTCCTGGCCCTGGGTCATACCAGTCTTGTATACCTTCCAAGTAACTTACCCTAGAAGCTTCTGATTCATTTATTCAAGTAGAGCATCACACGTACACAAAACCACCACAGAGCCCCACAGTCTACCTCTGGCAGGTTCTGCAAAATACAATGCTACACTGGATATACAAGCCAGAGATGAATAGACTCATGACCAGTCTCCCAGTGAACCAAGATCCTTAAACCTTTCATACACCTGCTGTACGTATAAGGTGGATATAATGTGTATTTGAATGGAGGTAGCTCAGGAGCTAAGCCCGTACTATACATACCCAGTGCTGACTGTGCAATACACGGCACCTGTATCTAACAGCCGCACTTAGGGTACCTTTACACACGGCTACATTTGTAGCTTGTCACCAGGTAACTTACTGGTTGCAGTGAAATCATGGAGACAAGGTTCTATCTTGTTGCTGTGTACAAATGGAATAATCTCTCCATGATTTCACTGCAACCAGTAAGTTACCTGTAGCCACCCTAGAAATGTAGCCGCGTGTAAAGGTACCCTTAGAGCTAGCTTTGATCCCTTTTGATTATCCATTAACACTCCACTGTAAACCTCAGAGAGCAACATTTAGGTATCACTGTCCTGATATAATAATGGAGTGCTGATGGGTTGCAAGGGCAGGGACCTACTGAAGGTCTCCGCTGCTGACATGTTTGTTTCCCTATGAAGCCCAGCCTCCTTGTATAACTGGATATTTTTTTCCAGGTAAATTTTTCTGCACACTGAATGCTTTAAAATAATTTTTATTTCATTATTTCATCTCACTTGTTTTTTCAGTAGTTTTATAATAAAATAAATTTAGTCACACAAACCTACAAATCGTCATGCAAACTACAAGCTCACATATGGGCTACAATATATAGAACCTTTAGAAGGAAGGCTAAGTAAAAGATTGCAACATTTAAAATTGGCCTCCATGAGAATATAACAATAATTTTCAAATATATAGTGCCAACATATTCCGCAGCACTTTACAATTCAGAGGGTACACGATACAGTACAATACAATGCAACACAATACAATATTATAACACAATACATTAATATGATAAAATACAATACAGCCAATATGAGACAATAGCAAAAAAAAATTCTGAAACCTTGAGGAGTGAGGTCCCTGCTCGCAAGTTTACAATCTATGTGGAAATAGGGGAGGCACAAAAGGTAATGGTAAAAAGGGCCATCATATATGGTCCAGCCATCAATATAATATATAGGGGATTCACATAATGCTGCATGAACTGGTCACCAGCCGGGATCTGTAAAAGTACAGATAAAGTGCTACAGTTAGGGCCAGAAATATTTGGACAGTGACACAAGTTTTGTTATTTTAGCTGTTTACAAAAACATGTTCAGAAATACAATTATATATATAATATGGGCTGAAAGTGCACACTCCCAGCTGCAATATGAGAGTTTCCACATCCAAATCGGAGAAAGGGTTTAGGAATCATAGCTCTGTAATGCATAGCCTCCTCTTTTTCAAGGGACCAAAAGTAATTGGACAATGGACTCTAAGGGATGCAATTAACTCTGAAGGCGTCTCCCTCGTTAACCTGTAATCAATGAAGTAGTTAAAAGGTCAGGGGTGGATTCCAGGTGTGTGGTTTTGCATTTGGAAGCTGTTGCTGTGACCAGACAACATGCGGTCAAAGGAACTCTCAATTGAGGTGAAGCAGAACATCCTGAGGCTGAAAAAAAAGAAAAAATCCATCAGAGAGATAGTAGACATGCTTGGAGTAGCAAAATCAACAGTTGGGTACATTCTGAGAAAAAAGGAATTGACTGGTGAGCTTGGGAACTCTAAAAGGCCTGGGCGTCCACGGATGACAACAGTGGTGGATGATCGCCGCATACTTTATTTGGTGAAGAAGAACCCGTTCACAACATCAACTGAAGTCCAGAACACTCTCAGTGAAGTAGGTGTATCAGTCTCTAAGTCAACAGTAAAGAGAAGACTCCATGACAGTAAATACAAAGGGTTCACATCTAGATGCAAACCATTCATCAATTCCAAAAATAGACAGGCCAGAGTTAAATTTGCTGAAAAACACCTCAAGAAGCCAGCTCAGTTCTGGAAAAGTATTCTATGGACAGATGAGACAAAGATCAACCTGTACCAGAATGATGGGAAGAAAAAAGTTTGGAGAAGAAAGGGAACGGCACATGATCCAAGGCACACCACATCCTCTGTAAAACATGGTGGAGGCAACGTGATGGCATGGGCATGCATGGCTTTCAATGGCACTGGGTCACTAGTGTTTATTGATGACATAACAGCAGACAAGAGTAGCCGGATGAATTCTGAAGTGTACCAGGATATACTTTCAGCCCAGATTCAGCCAAATGCTGCAAAGTTGATTGGACGGCGCTTCATAGTACAGATGGACAATGACCCCAAGCATACAGCCAAAGCTACCCAGGAGTTCATGAGTGCAAAAAAGTGGAACATTCTGCAATGGCTAAGTCAATCACCAGATCTTAACCCAATTGAGCATGCATTTCACTTGCTGAAATCCAGACTTAAGACGGAAAGACCCACAAACAAGCAAGACCTGAAGGCTGTGGCTGTAAAGGCCTGGCAAAGCATTAAGAAGGAGGAAACCCAGCGTTTGGTGATGTCCATGGGTTCCAGACTTAAGGCAGTGATTGCCTCCAAAGGATTCGCAACAAAATATTGAAAATAAAAATATTTTGTTTGGGTTATGTTTATTTGTCCAATTACTTTTGACCTCCTAAAATGTGGAGTGTTTGTAAAGAAATGTGTACAATTCCTACATTTTCTATCAGATATTTTTGTTCAACCCTTCAAATTAAACGTTACAATCTGCACTTGAATTCTGTTGTAGAGGTTTCATTTCAAATCCAATGTGGTGGCATGCAGAGCCCAACTCGCGAAAATTGTGTCACTGTCCAAATATTTCTGGCCCTAACTGTATATAATGCAAGGGGCTGTAGAAAGAAGACACAAGAGGCCAGATTTGGAGAAGGACAGAATGGGAATAATTAGACAGATGACATAATGAGATAGGCTAGTCTAAAGAGATGTGTTTTTAACACTCGCTTAGCACTATGGATATTTGGAATTAATTGAATTGTTCTTGATAGTCCTTTCCAGAAAATTGGTGCTGCTCGTGAGAAGTCTTGAAGACGAGAGTGGGAGGTTTGGTTTGTAGCTGATGTCAGTGTGGCACCCCAGGGTTCATGTGCCACAGTAACACCACAAAGGGTTAACCCCCCCACACAACCCACAACACTACACTAGAGCCTCCAGGCCAGAAGGGGGAGCTAAAGCTGCTTCCCTATATCTTCTGGTGTGGAGAGGAAGTGGCAGTGAGTTCAGTGCGGGGTAGCACTGAGGAAGAAAGACCTGGGTGTAAAACAGCAGCGTTAGGCTCATCCCACGGTCCACTGTCCAGTTCCAGGCAAAGCTAGGTTCTGAGGAAAAGGAGACAGGGCAGAGAGGAACACACCTGGGAGACCGAGTCCCCTGAGACTCGCCCCAGAGAAGCGCATAGAACGGATACCGGATCCGATACTGTGCCTGACACAAGCAACACAGTGAACACCGGATTAGTGAAGGTCCTACATCTTCACTGTACCACAGCGAAGCAACACGGCGGGGTCAGGGACACGGAATAAGTCTCACGTTGCCTAGCAAGTTGGTACCCGTGAGGGGAGACAGGGCCAGCAGCTTAGCTAAAGCGGCAGCAGGGCCACACACAGCACAGAAACAGGGAGCCAAAGGACCCAGCCAGGGTGGGAGCAACTCAGCCCCTGTACAGACTCCGTGGACAGTACTCAGCTGTATATCATCTGCTTCAGTAAAGACTTGGAAAACTACAAAACCGTGAGTCTGTGTAATCCTTGCAAACCCTGTTCTCCCTCACAAACTGTTTCATCACTACTGCCCCGCGGACTAGGCTCTGCCCGTGGAGAGCCATCACATCACAGGCAGCCATCCATCATCCCCGGAGGTTCTGCAGCAGCGGTGGTCACCCTGACCACATACCACGGGAGGCGTCACGACTTTATCCCCTGTAAATACCCCCCATTACTTGTGGGCTCGGGACACGGTCCGGACCAAGACCACCGTGATAACCCCTGTGATACCCCGGTCCGGTACCGGGTACCCCGTCCCAGTGGGCTCCACATCAGTCTTAAGTCACTTCTGGAATGGAGGGTGTGTGTAGGGTGGTATACTGAGATGAGGGAGGAAATGTAGGATGGTGCAGAACTGTGGAGTACTTTTTTTTTTTTTGTCATAATTATGTTTATTAAGACATTTTCAAGAAACACAAGACAAGAAATTCAAGTAACATATCTTCAATTAACCGAAATCTTTCCATTGCGAGTCAGCTACCAAAATTCCAATTAGCTGCCTGCTATATTGCATTTCACATAACATAATATTTCAAATAAAGAGAGAGGTGAGGGTGGGGAATATAGGAAGGGTTAGCAAGAGGGAGAAGAGGAGAGGTACCTGAGAGGAAGGGAAATTAGAAAAGGGTCAGGGTAGGGGGGGGGGCGTAGTAGGGCAAGTTGTTAAGAAAGTTGTTAAGGTGGGCGGGTGGACTAACGAGGGGAGAGAGGGGAGAAATGGGCTCGATGTGTGAACACGGGCTAGTAAGGTGCGAGTGGGTTGGAGGGAGAGAAATAGTGGGTTGATGATGTGAAGGGAAGACAAAGAGGTCAGAGTACATTAGGCGTAGGTCCGCCAGGCCCTACCACAGGGGAGGGGGAACCGCCAGCGGGTGTGTCGCCCAGCACTCCCAAGCAGCACGGGTATAGCGTTTGTGTCCAAGTTCCAAAGCCAAACTGTGCTCATATGTGAACATATTGTTCAGTCTAGATGTGAGGTCACACATTGCTGGGGGGGATGTATTGTTCCATGCTGCTGCTACACAGTATCTAGCAGCTATCAATATGAAGGTGGCGAGGTGTCTCTGAACCGGGGGCAAGTCCTCCACTCCAATGTGCAGGAGAGCCATCTGAGGCACAAGCGGAATAAAGGTGTCCATCAAGTACCTCAGAAGACCCTCCACTACCCGCCAGAATTGTGCGATTCGGGGGCAGTCCCACCACACATGAGTCAACGTTCCCTTCTGTCCGCAGTTCCTCCAGCACATGGGGGTGGTTCCGCTACCGAAGGCTGCTATTCTCGTGGGGGATAGGTACCATCTTAGGTGTACTTTCTTAAGTTGCTCTAAATGATTCACACATTTTGTTGCCTGGGTGACACATCTAACAGCGCCCTTCCATTGGTCGTCATCTGCTGAGAACCCCAATTCCGTTTCCCATTTAACTCTATGTGTATAACATAGGGCAGCACCATGGTCTAGGAAACCAGTGTAAAGTGGGGACAGGCCTACCCGTTTCCCATGGGCAGCAGTGATAATCAGGCGTATTGGGGAGGGTCTGGCCAAGGACCAAAGGACCCTATCACGTCGGGCCCTCAGCAGGTGCGTAATCTGGCAGAGTTGGAAGAACGTGCGCCGTAGAGACGGGAACTTGGATGTGAATTCATCCCATTTCATCATCCCGTTCCTCCCCGCGATGTCTGCCAGGGTATGTACACCCGCCCTCCTCCATTCCTCCAATCGGAGGGAAGGGATATGGACACGAAGTGATCCCAGTGGGACCTCCGCTGCTGGTATTTGGGTCCAGTCCCCGGGCGCACGCCCCCACTCCTTAATCATAGCTTTCATCGTTCCCAGAGGATAGTCAACTTTGACTGACGTGATGGTCTCCGCTATCAGTAGGTTCTTGAGGGAGTTGTCTACTGTCTGTTGTGACTCTATCTGCACCCAGCCCAAGTTTAAGTCAGACTTCCACCACTGTCTCACCGTTTCCAGCACCGCTGCTCTATAGTAGAGGGTCACATCCGGTACACCCATGCCACCACCCATCAGTTTCTGGTACATCACCTTTCTCCGGACCCTTGGTCGCTTGGGGGCCCAAATGTATCTATTCACCTCTGCTTGTAGTCTAGCTAAAAGTTTTAGGGGGATGGGCAAAGGTATACATCTGAACAAATATATTAGTCTAGGTAGCCACGTCATCCAGAAACCCTGAATCTTAGCTATCCATGAGTAGGAGTGGGTGTGTCCAGAGTCTGTTGCCTTGGAGAGAGCATTCAAAATCGACTGTACATTACGCTGTATCACTACTGCTGTCGGGCACAAGGTGATGCCAAGGTATGGTATGCCTGCCGGCATCCATTGAAATGGGAGGGAACTAGGCAGGGAGTCTATCAGAGTCCGAGGGACATTTACCAGGAAGACCAATGACTTAGAAGCATTTAGCTTATAATAAGAGATCGCCGCAAAGGAGTCGAGCAGAGCCAATACCTTAGGTAGGGATACTTCCGGTTTGGAACAGGGGATAATAATGTCGTCGGCGTATAAGCCTACCACATGTTCCCTGTCTCCTACCTGCATCCCCGTTATGTCCCGGTCAGCCCGTATTGTCGCAGCCAGCGGCTCAATCGCCAGGGCATAGATCAGGGGTGACAGGGGGCACCCCTGTCTAGTGCCATTCGAAATTTCGAACGTTTCTGAGAGATAACCCGAGGAGAAGACCCTGGCAGAAGGCCTGGAATATAGACCCAATATCGCCGAAAGGATCGGACCCTCGAATCCGAATCCTCTCAGCACCTGTTCCAGGTAACCCCAGTGCACCCTGTCAAATGCCTTCTCAGCGTCCAATGACAGGAATGCACATGGGGCTCCACGTCTTTCCGCCAGTTCTATAAGGTCAAGCATTCTCCTCGTTCCATCCCTAGCTTGGTGTTGAGCCACGAATCCCACTTGATCCGGGCCGACCAGGAGAGGAACCACCTCCCCAAGCCTGAGAGCTAACACCTTCGCATAGATCTTAAGATCCGTGTTCAGCAGGGAGATGGGTCTGTAGCTTTCCGGTTTATCTGGAGATTTCCCCGGTTTCAGTATTGTAGTGACCGTTGCTTCTAGAGCATCCGATGGGATGCGTCCAGATAATCTCCAGCTGCTGAATACTCGTAATAGGTACGGGGTGAGAGTTTTTTCAAAAGTCTTATAGTATGCGTTGATGAAGCCGTCAGGCCCAGGGGCTTTTCCTAATTTCAATGAGCGTATGACTCTGCTTACCTCCTGCAGCGAAAAAGGTCTGTTCAATACCTCCAGATCCAGGCTGGAGATTCTGGGGAGGCTGAGATTTGCTAGGAACTCATTGATCATCTCCGGTGTCAGTTGTGGGGTAGCAGGGTCAGAGCGTAAGTTATAAAGTTTGCTGTAGTACGCCGAGAAGACATCCACTATGCCTCTTGGGTCCCTAACTACTTGTCCCCTTTCGTCTTTCATATGTGTTATCATTGTTTGTGTGGCCCGCTTCTTTAATCTCCTAGCCAATAATCTACCGGCGCGGTCTCCCATAGCGTAGTATTGCAGTCTTAGCTTGCGAAGGCCTACCGCATATTGGCGTAGTAACAGCGCCCTGAGCTGCGTGCGTGATGCTCCTATCTGCGCCTCTAGGCTTGTGGAGGGGGATTTTTTATTCACTGCTTCTAAATTCTGTATCCTCTCTGTCAGCTCCCTTCGTTGTGCATCTCTCTCCCTTTTACGGCGTGCGGCTCTCTGTAGCAGGGATCCCAGTTGGACCGCCTTGTGTGACGACCAGAGGGTCTCATCAGAGACTTCTGCATTGTCGTTTATGTCAAAGTATGTTGTTATATCTGCTTCTATGGAAGTCAACTGTGGAGTACTTTGAGGGTCAGAGTGATAATTTTATATTGTACTCTGTAGTGAATGGGCAACCAGTGCAATGACTGGCACAGGACAGAGGCATCAATGAAGCGGTTGGAGAGGAATATGATCCTGTTTGCTGCATTCAGGATAGATTGGAGAGGAGAGAGTTCAGTGAGAGGGAGACCGATTAGTAGAGAATTGCAGTAATCCAGATGAGAATGAATAAGTGCGGCAGAGTTTTTGCAGAGTCAATGATAAGAAAAGGTTGAATTCTAGAGATATTTTTGAGGTGTAGGTGACACAAATGAGAAAGTGATCAAATGTGGGGAGTGAAAGAGAGATCTGAGTCAAATATAACCCCAAGATAGCAGGTGTGCTGCTGGGGAGTAGTGATAGAACCACATACAGAAATTGTAATATTAGGTTTTGGAAGATGAGGAGAGGGAGGAAACACAAGAAGTTCACTTTTTGACAAATTCAGTTTAAGGTAGAGAGAGGACATGATGTTAGAGACAGCAGACAGACAATCACTGGTATTTTGTAGTAATGCTCTAGTGATGTCAGAAGATGATGTGTAAAATTGGATGTCGTTAGCGTAGAGATGGTACTGACAAGCAAATTTACTGAGTTTGTCCAATGGGGGCAGTGTATAGAGAGAAGAGAAGGGGACCTAGGACTGAACCCTGAGGAACCCCAATCATGATGGGGGGAAGAGGAGAAGAAGAAAAGCCAGCGAAAGATACAGTGAAGGAGCGGTCAGAGAAGTAGGAGAAGAACCAGGAGAGAGCTATGTCCTTGAGCGCAATAGAGCAAAGCTTAGAGAGAAGCAGCTGGTGATCCACAGTACTGAACGCAGCGGAAAGATCGAGGAAGATCTGTAGGGAGTAGTGACCATTAAATTTAGCTGTTAGTAGATCATTAGAGACTTTAGTGAGGGCAGTTTCAGTAGAGTGTGAGATGCTGAAGCCGGATTGTAAAGGGTCAAGAAGTTAATTATCTGAGAGATAGCGGATCAGTCGATTGTGGACCAAGTGTTCCAGGAGTTTAGAGATGAAGGGGAGTTTAGAGACCGGTCTGTAATTAGCAGCAGAGTTCTGGTCAAATGATATTTTTTTAGTAATGAGTGAATGCTGGCATGTTTTATGGAGGAGGGGAAAACACCAGATGTCATATATGATACAGTCTATATAGAGTCTAATGCATGGGTATAATGAGACACATGAGACATACACTTCTTAAGCAGCTCTTGTATTGCTTCATACAAGTTAGTGCATCAGCAGGATAAAGTAAATGTAAGTTGCAGAGTGCAAGGCAAACAACCAAGGACATCAGAGCATTAAAGCATAGCACAAGTCATTCAGAGTCTATTACTTTCCTGTCAGATGTTGCTGGCAAACAGGAGGATTCTGTGTCCACAAATGATTCCAGGCAGAGTGAATCCAGGCTTCAGAGAGAAAGTCACAAACTGGTTTCAGACCCGATTCAGGAGCACAGGTAAATCATCTGAAACTGATTAAAAGGGCAATTGGCAAGGAACAGGGCAGGGACATCAAAGCTGAGGACTCCATATTGTTTGAGGGCAAAAGTCAATGCACAGGACAGGAAACAAGATGGCCGACGACAAGCTGAGAACTCCATATTGGTTGAGGGCAAAAGTCAATGCACATGACAGGAAACAAGATGGCTGACAAAATACACTAAATGCAAACATAACAACAGATATAGCAAAAAAGACTGAAAACCTTACATTACTCCCCCCTTAGGGACAGCCTCTGGATGGCCCCAGTCCAGGCTTTCCCGGGTACCTCCGATGGAACTGGCGGAGTAACCGAGGAGCATGGAGATTGGAGGCCGGCTCCCACGAGTTGTCCTCAGAAGAATAGCCCTGCCACTTTACCAGGTATTGCACCCCGTTTCTACGCAACCTGGAGTCCAGGATCCTTTCCACGACCAACTCCTCCTGGCCATCGATGAGTACCGGAGCAGGAGGGGAAGAAGAACGACCAGGGAATGAATTGGGAGTCACAGCCTTTAGTAGAGAAACGTGAAACATGGGGTGAATCCTCATAGATCTTGGAAGTTGAAGGCGACAGGCAACGTTACTGACGAGCTTATTAATCTTATAGGGCCCAACGTACTTATGATCCAATTTGGACGATGGTACTCTCAATTTGAGGTTCTTAGTTGACAGCCAGACCAAATCTCCTACCTTGAAGGTTGGTGCAGGTTTACGAAACTTATCTGCCGCTTTTTTATACCTGTCCTGAGCGGATTCCAGATTCTCTTTAAGCAGATCAAGATTCTGTTGTAGAGAGGTGATTCTGTCGGCCACAGCTGGGAGAGGTGTATCTATGGGAAGTCGAGGAAGGATGTTAGGATGATAACCCAAATTGGCATAAAAGGGTGACTGCTTGGTGGAAGCGCTCTGTGAGTTGTTATAAGAGAATTCAGCCAGTGGGAGCAAATCCACCCAGTCATCTTGTAGGTGGCAGATAAAACAGCGGAGATACTGTTCTAGGGTCTGATTAGTCCGCTCGGTTTGTCCATTCGTCTGCGGATGAAAGGCAGAAGACAGGTTAACTTTGATGTCCAACGCAGCACAGAAGTGCTGCCAAAACTTTGAAGTGAATTGCTCGATCAGATACAACCTCATCCGGTACGCCATGCAGGCGAAACACGTTTTGAATGATTAAGTCCGATGTGTGTTTCGCAGTGGGTAGACCCACACACGGAATAAAATGGGCTGCCTTTGTTAACCGATCCACCACCACCAGAACTGTGTTCTTCCCTTGAGAGGTTGGCAACTCCACAATGAAGTCCATAGATATGGATCCCCATGGACGGGATGGAACGGGTAGGGGTTGTAATAGACCCGTAGGCGAAGATCGTGGAGTCTTGCATCTGGCACAGACTTCGCAAGAAGTGACGTAACCTAGAACGTCTCTTCTGTATGTGGGCCACCAAAAGAAGCGAGACAGGAATTCTTGAGTCTTCAGAACTCTTCTATGCCCCGCTATCTTAGAATCGTGGACGAGTTGCAGTACTCTCACCCTGACTGCTTCAGGAATATATAGGTGTTGCCCCTGAATCCACACACCGTTCTTATATACAAGACTTACTTCACAAGACGGTTGTGCCAGCCAGGGATCCGTATGGTATGCTTCCTTGATGTCGTTAAGCAAGTCTTGATTATGAAGCACTCCCAGGAACCTGGAATCAGAGATAACAGTCTTACGAGACGTGAGTGGAATGGCTTCAGTTGAGTGGAGTCTAGACAACGCATCGGCCTTTCCATTACGCGATCCTGGCCTATATGAGATAACAAAACTGAATTGGTTTAAGAAAAGACTCCAACGAGCCTGGCGAGGAGTCAAGCACTTAGCCGATCTGATAAACTCAAGATTGCGGTGGTCAGTCAACATGATTATCTGCTGTGCAGCTCCCTGAAGGTGGTGTCTCCATTCCTTGAAGGCTGCGATGATGGCCAACAATTCTCTATTACCCACGTCATAGTTCTGTTCGGCAGGAGACAACCGCCGGGAAAAGAAAGCACAGGGATGTAAGACTTCTTTCTCACCTGTCCTCTGGGAGAGGATAGCTCCGATGGCACTGTCTGAGGCATCCACCTCTATTATGAAGGCAAGTTCAGGGTTAGGATGCACCAGAATAGGTGCCGTGGTGAATTTCTCTTTCAAACAGGAAAATGCTTCTTGAGCCTGGGGGGTCCAGGCAAAAGCAGAGTTCTTGCGGGTAAGCTGCGTAATGGGAGACACTACCTCAGAAAAGTTCCTGATAAAACGCCTGTATAAATTAGCAAACCCTATAAAGCGCCGGACCTCCTTCAGATTCTTGGGGACTGGCCAGTCTTTAATGGCTTGGATCTTACTCTCATCCATACTAATTCCTCGTGATGACATTACATACCCCAGAAATTGGATCTCCGTCCGATGGAATTCGCACTTCTCCAGTTTGATATACAGATGGTTTTGTCGAAGGCGTTCTAAGACCATCTTCACATGTCTGTGATGCTCCTCTGTGGAATTAGAAAAAATCAAAATATCATCCAAATAAATGACAATGAATGTATCCAGGAGGTCCCTAAAAATGTCATTCACCAAATGTTGGAAAGTTGCTGGAGCATTACATAAACCGAACGGCATTACTAGGTATTCAAAGTGTCCGTAGTGTGACCTGAAAGCTGTCTTCCATTCATCCCCAGGTCTAATGCAGACCAAGTTATAGGCCCCACGGAGATCCAACTTAGTGAAGAGTTTTGCATGCCGTACTCTCTCCAATAATTCAGGGATCAACGGTAGTGGGTAACGGTTTCTGATCGTGATCCTATTGAGCTCCCGATAGTCTATACAGGGCCTAAGAGATCCATCTTTCTTCTTCACAAAGAAGATTGGTGCACCAGCAGGAGATGAAGAGGGGGTGTCATACACGTCAGCATACTCACGGTATATTGCTGATAGCTCAGAGACTGATGTTGGTCCTTTAGGAATGGAGCAGACTGAAGCTTCTGGACTTATCTGTTTCTCCGGAAAGTGCAGTTCTTTAGTTTCCCAGTTAATCGTAGGATTCTGAGCCTGCAGCCACGGCAGTCCTAGAATAATAGGGAAATGAGGAGAAGAGATGAGCATAAATGACAGACTCTCTTGATGGTCATTACCCATGAGGACCTTTAAGGGCTCCGTCTCCTGATCCACTGGTCCAGAGTTTAACAGTGAGCCATCCACGGTCTCCATCTGTACAGGAGTAGCCTTCTTTACTGAACGTACACCAAGTTTCTCAGCGAAGGAGATGTCCATAAAATTGCCGCTTGCCCCTGAATCAATCATAGCGGAGGTAGATACCCAGACAGAGTGAACCCTGAGCTTGAGGGGAATAAAGCAATGAGAATTGTTGTGCTTACAACTCAGCTGGGAAACCGCTGAAAAAACCTGAAAGACTGCTGCAGTGGTGCGTGCATCGGGCACAGAGATAACAGAGTTCAAGTCTGAGTAGTCAATGTCTGTATCCTCTACTCTCTCTGGGTTCTGTGGTTCGGACCTGACAGAACCCCTGTCACAGCACTCGCAGTGTATGATGGCTGCAGTTGTCTTACGAGAACGACTGGGGCAGTTTATAATGAAATGTCCTGACTTACCGCAATAGAAACACAGATTTTCCTTTACTCGATGTTCCTTATGTGCATCACTGACCCGTCTCTGTAAAGAGTCCACCTGCATAGGCTCAGGTTCCGGTTCTCGTATAATCCTGCTGAAGGACTCCTTAGCTGGAGAGGGAGGAAATAAATGATTAGTGCGCTTTATCTCCGACCATCTCTCCTGTCTGCATTCAGTAATCGATCCGAATACAGTAGTTGATAAAATCTCCTAATGCTGTAGGTGGGTCGGCACGAGCGAGTTCGTCCTTAATCACAGAGGATAATCCTTTCCGGAAAACCGACTTTTTAGCGGAGCTATCCCAAGTGGTGTCGAGGGCCCATCTCCGGAATTCCAAAGCATACTCCGCTACCGAGCGCTTACCTTGGCTTAAAGTTAACATGGCTGATTCCGCTGTAGCACCGCGGTTTGGATCATCAAATACCTGCCCCATAGCTGAAATGAAAGCATCAAGATTATTTAGACAGTCATCGTCAGTCTCAATTAGGGGTTTGCCCATGTGAGAGCTTTGTTGGAGAGCAGCATAATTATTGTCAATACTTTAGATCGCTCAGTAAGGAACTGTGGCGCATGAGCCGCAAAGAACAGTTTGCATTGATTAATGAATCCCCTGAATTTTTCCCGTTCACCGCCAAAGCGGAATGGTGGTAGCTTGGGGATTCCAATAACCGGGGTTGAAGTTGGGGTGTGGACTCGTCCCTCCAGAACCTCAATCCGGGTTCGTAAGTCCTGCGTGGTTTGTTCGAACACCTGCAGATTATGATCACCGCGATCCCGCAGGCTTGCAAAGCTGGCCTTCAATGCCTGTAGGTCAGCAAGGTCACTTCGCACAGATGTTTAACGGGGTCCTCCATATTCCCAGAAGCTGTATGGCAGAGAGGCTGGAAAGGAAGGAAAGGAGCACAATAGTGTTTACCTGTGGTAACACTCCTGACTTAAAAGAAGGGAATGTGCTCACCTGGAGGGGTTGTGAGAAGCCACAACCACTATCATCACATATATCGATATCTCGGATCCACGGTCTGCAGCGGCTCCCCAATGGCAAAGATTCCGAAATCTCTTTACAGGTGGCAGCAGATGCAGCACTGTCCCAGACCCAGCAGACTCTATTATGGCTCCCGAATCTGTCATATATGATACAGTCTATATAGAGTCTAATGCATGAGCATAATGAGACACATGAGACACACTTCTTAAGCAGCTCTTGTATTGCTTCATACAAGTTAGTGCATCAGCAGGATAAAGTAAATGTAAGTTGCAGAGTGCAAGGCAAACAACCAAGGACATCAGAGCATTAAAGCATAGCACAAGTCATTCAGAGTCTATTACTTTCCTGTCAGATGTTGCTGGCAAACAGGAGGATTCTGTGTCCACAAATGATTCCAGGCAGAGTGAATCCAGGCTTCAGAGAGCAAGTCACAAACTGGTTTCAGACCTGATTCAGGAGCACAGGTAAATCATCTGAAACTGATTAAAAGGGCAATTGGCAAGGAACAGGGCAGGGACATCAAAGCTGAGGACTACATATTGTTTGAGGGCAAAAGTCAATGCACAGGACAGGAAACAAGATGGCCGACGACAAGCTGAGAACTCCATATTGGTTGAGGGCAAAAGTCAATGCACATGACAGGAAACAAGATGGCCGACAAAATACACTAAATGCAAACATAACAACAGATATAGCAAAAAAGACTGAAAACCTTACACCAGATGAGAAGGAAAGATTAAACATTATAATTAGGTGAGTGGTGTCACCTGAGGAAAGGGATTGAAGGAGATGTGAGGGAATAGGGTCACTGATGCAGGTGGTAGGGCGAGAAGATGCAAGCAGCCGGGTAACTTCTTCCTCTGTGACCGGATCAAAGACCGAAAGTGAGCTCGATGAAATGCAGGAGGGAGGAGAATGCATGATGTTCCGAGGTTGTAAGGAAATGTCCCGTCGTATGTGCAATTTTGTCTTTAAAATAGTTGGCCAGGTCGTCAGAGCTGAGGTTGGTGGTTGGGGACTGCACTCTGGGACCGAAGAGGGAGTGGAAAATGTTAAACAGTCATTTAGGATTGTTGGCTAGTGATGTGATAAGGGTGTTGAAGTAAGCTGGTTTGCAGAGGGTAATACGTTTTATATGTTTTCAGCATGAATTTATAATGGATGAAATCTTCGGCCAGGTTGGATTTTCTCCACAGACGTTCTGCGCACCTGGAGTATCGCTGTTTGCAGCATGTGCCAGGATTGCTGCTGTCAGTGCCGAGTTGTTCTAAGTGCAGGAGGTGCAGCTTTATTTAAGCCACTTTGCAATTTTTCATTATAGAGTTTTAGAGAAGAGAAGAGGTTAATTAGACATCCATCAATAACAGATACATGGCTGATATACAATCTACAACACATTGCAGATTTCTTTTTTTTTTATAGGGGCTCTTTGAAAAATTAACTTGTAAAACAGTTGAAGTCTGAATGAACTGTTAAGACATATGGACACCATAGAGGTATCTCATTATACAGTTAGAGAAACCAGACTCATGGATAAACTAATCATTAGGCTAGCTTTTGTTTAATAAGGCTTGTATTCATGAGTCAGCATATTGTGATAATGGCCAGTCACTCCAGCTTTAATCTATAATTTTACAAATTTCCCCATTGATATCCCATCCCTATCTGTACATGAATAGAACTGACTGCCGCTTTTTAGACCAACTGTGATAATAGTACTGCACATTTCAGAGCTTGAGTTAAAAGCCTAATAACATCCATAATCCTTTTGTACTTAGATTATTCATGCTCCACCACATGTAAGAAATACACACAACTTATAATTTTTATATAGAAATCTATTGACATTAAATACCACCATTGCTTGGCATAGAACCATGCACATTTGTTATTATTTCTTAGCAAATTATATTGTCATTTTTAGACTCTTCCATTTTCCACTTGACATTGTCTTAATTAATCAAACTTACATTTATAGTTAAGACTTACGCCCTGTGCCCACACATTTTCTGTATGAAATTTGCATCTTCTTTTTGCAGAAATATGCAGCAAATTCATATTGTATTTTTGCTGCGTACTTGGTGCAGAAAAGTCTGCTTGCGTAAAATTTCAGTTGCTGGCCGTGGGCACAAGTGTTGTTCCTTTCACTAGATTTGATAGCCTTCTACGCTGTCTGTGTAGTAGTCCCCTATGCAACTGTGAATGGCATCTGAAATCTGACAGTACTATTTAGCCCTGCTGTCTAAAGGGAGCTGAGCACACTTATCATTTCCCTACACAAACAGTGTAGAAGACTGTCAAATCTTAAGTAAGGAATGAAACTTGCGGTGCGTCCAGCTCATTTAGACGGCAGGGCTTAAAAATAGTTCGGATTTCAGGTTCTAGACTAGGAGTAGGGAACTCCAGGCCTCAAGGGTCGTCAACAGGTTATGATTTCAGGATGTCCTTAGAATTGCACAGGTGATAATATAATCATCTGCACTGATGATATTTCCAACCAAGGTGCAATACTAAGGAAATCCTGAAAACATGATCTGTTGGCAGCTCATGAGGCCTGGAGTTCCCCACCCCTGGTCTAGGCGCTGGCAGCGAAATTTGCTACTTACGTTGGTTTTGACAGCCGAGCACTCTGTTTGCGTACTCCTCAAACTGAAAACAGGAAGAAGTGACTTTTACAGTTGAATACATTAATTGACAAGCTGCAAATTTTTAGGGATCATTGTCTTTGACGGCTGGCCAACATACCATGTGCATTTTGCTATGCCTTTTTAAAAACACGCTGAATAATTTACATCAAATACGCAGCGTGGGCACAGGGCCTTAGGCTATGTAGCCACCTAACAGTTTATTTCTACACCAAGCTGCAGGAAAAACATAGTATTTTTTGCTTATTGATGCTTTTTAAGTGTTATTCTGTTAGTTTTTTCCCATGTGTTTTAATCATATAATCTATGAGGAAAACGCAGCGAAAAAATGCAGAAAGTATGAGCATGTTTATTCTTTTTCTGCTACAAAATATGCAGGGAAAAAAACCTGAAGGTGTGCACAACACTTCAGAAAACCCATAAGGTACTGTCACACGCCGCAATATCGCCTAGAGATCATAAAGGCGATATGCTGCCCCAGAGCAATCGCCGTGAAATTGCCTCACGGTTGCGGCATGTGATTGGGGAATTTCGCCTGATTCCTGAACAGTGCTCAGTAATCAGCCGCAATCGTTAAGGCGATATTTCCGTGTTGTGGCGTGTGATAGGGCAATAGTGATGGAAAGAGCGTTGCCTATGTAGCCGTGCCTCAGCGTGCTGGAGTCCGCGCCCTTTCTGAACTGATTGGTGTGGTCTACTGTGTTCCCATTGGCTGTCAGCTGACACCGCACCATATTTGCAGAGCTGTCTGTTCAGCACCACACACATCTTCTGCTACACAACCGTCCGCAAACTCAGTGCAATTACGCGCGCCATTGAATAGTGCAAGCTATGTTGTCTGCGTGTATTAAGTTGCACTATGTGAAGTATAGTGCCACACATGACGCTCAGATGTTGGTCTACACATCGTAGATGGGTGCCATGGGCCACGCACTTCAATCTCCCTATGTGTGTGAATTTGGTGACGCTGCTGGGTATATTATACTGCTCCCACTTCATTTAGCCCACACTTTATGCCGTGACTGTGTGTACATGTCCATTATGATGTGTTTGGCCACATGGGAACGTGTCCACACACATGGAGAATGCAATGGTGTTTGTGTGGGATGTAGGTACACTTCAGTACACACACGCAAAACATGTGTGCACACAAATACTTCAGTTCAGCCATGGCAACTCTGCCATGGCACGGACCAATGCAGGCACATATGTGCATAGTGTGGTTTGTATCTTACCACCATCACCTACAGACGCACACATAGCCATTATTTTAATGTAATCCACTGTACTGCATAAGACCGCTCCTGTGTGATGCTTTGGTGCCTCAAAAGTGTGTTGCAGGAGCCACAATTGATGACATGAGCGTGTACTTGGTACAAACTCCCATAGACAATGGCATCATGTATTAGCCAGCCTTCCAGAGCAGGCTGACCAATGGTAACGCTGTTGCGTTGTCCAATGGGCGTATATGGGGGGCAGTGTAAACCACTGTGGCACACCTATGTCCTCCCGTGCTGAACATGTACGCCCACATTGCCTTTGACATTGCGGCGTGTGAAGCGGCGATGGAATTAGGCAAGATTGATTCCGCTGTAGGTGAGGCGATTTCCGGAGCGACACATCGCCTTAGCTTCAGGGCGACATTGCAGCATGTGATGCTGCCATTGGCGATCTGAGGCGACCGAGAAAATCATTAGCGCGCATGTTAGATCGCCGCATATCGCCAGGCATGTGACGGTATATATAGACTTTGCTGAAATGCGATTCCCTTGCAAAAAACTGCAAGTAAAAATGCATAAAAAATGCTAGGAGTCCACATAGTTCCAGTGATCCCACCAACGATCCTACCTGGCCTGGATCACTGGAACAATTCTGTGTGGTCGCTTAGTGAGCTGTCAAACAGGCAGATCTAGCGATATCGCTGTGTGTGAAGCACCCCTTAGTCTACATTCACAATGTGCGTTATTGATCAGTTTTTGCTCATCAGTTTTTGTAGCCAAAACCAGAAGTGAAACAATCAGAGGAAAAGTAGCATAGAAACAAGGGTACCACTTCTGGATTTATCACCCACTCCTGGTTTTGACTACAAAAACTGACGAACAAAAACAGAGCAAAAACAGAACAAAAACATACAGTGTGAATGTAACCTTTTTTTTTTTTTTTTGTCATCAATAGTTTTTTATTGAAAATTTTTCTTGAAAAACATACAAGTAACAAAAACCGATATATAGACATAATTAACATGGCACTCCACACTACATGAATTAAGTCCATGGACCAATCAAGCCCGGAGTATACCACAACAACAAAGGCAATATAAAGAGATTTAAGGAAGAGGGGAGAGGACGAAGAAAGAGAAAGGGGGAAAAGGTAACGGGGACCTGAGGTTGAAATGAGGAAATAAAGTAATAGGTAAGACCAAGGGATGAAGAGAAGGGACAAACATAGTGGCGGGGGGAGGGGGAAGGGAGAAGGTAGAAAGGAGAAGGGAGAAGGGAGGGGGGAGAGGGGAGGGGAGAAGGGAGGGGAGGGGAAGCACCCATGGGAAGGCAGCGAGCATCTACTGTAACTCGATGACCACATACACTATGGAAGAGGAGCCGCCAGTGGGTGGATAGCCCATAAGGCCCAAGCCTCACGCACGTACCGTCTCAGAACAGAGTCTAATGCTAGGGCATGTTCATATGTGAAGATCAAGTTAAGGCAGGAAGTAAGGTCGCTCATTGTGGGAGGGGAGACAGCCTTCCACGCCGACGCTACGCATTGTCGCGTGCTATCAGGATGAACGTAGCTAGGTGATGCTGTACCGGAGGGAGATCCTCCAATCCCAGATGTAAAACTGCCGCCTGAGGGGTCAGAGGAATTTTCACTTCCATGATAGAGGACATCAGAGTTTCCACCACTGCCCAAAACTGAGCGATTTTCGGACAGGACCACCAAGTATGGGAAAGTGTCCCTTTCTGGCCGCAAAGCCTCCAACACAGAGGTGAGGCCGTGGGGTCATAATGTGCAATTACTGACGGTGGCGTATACCATCGAAGATGAATTTTTTTCAGTTGCTCCAGATGGTTAATGCACTTGGTGGCCCTGTGGACACAACAGACCGCTCCCACCCAATCCTCCCCGTCAGCCGCGAAGCCCAACTCCTCCTGCCACTTAATCCTATATGGGGGGGTCGAGCCCAGACTCTCCTCAAGAAATGCATTATAGAGTGCCGAGAGGCCTTTGCGACATGCGGGAGGAGAAAGCAGGAAGGAGCGCAGGGGGGAGGGAGAGGCCCAAAGGACAACCCAACATCCTGCGCAGAGAGGAAGTGGGTCACTTGACATAATTGAAAATAGGTGTGCGCTAGGTGTGGGTACTTTTCAGCTAGTGCGCGCAATGACATAATCCCAGAGCCGGAGGCTAAATTCTGAAGAGACACCAAGCCCCCATCAATCCAGTCAGTAATGCGTAGAGACGGGATATGTAGAAAAAGGGCCTTCACGGAGATCACGCATGGCGGAAATCTGGTCCATGCCTGGGGCACATGCTCCCATACGTGCAATAGAGCTTTCATTGTCGCTAGACTTTGGGAGCACCGCACCGGTGCCAGGGACTCCGCCTCAAGGAGCTCACGAAGAGAGCCGTGACCCATCATACTGGATTCTAGGTGAAACCATCCCATGTCCGACGTGCCCAGCCACCACACCTTACTAGTCTCCAAAATAGAGGCTTTGCAGTAGGAGGACAGGTCCGGGACCCCCATATTCCCCCCTCGTAGGCCCAGGCACATTACCTTTCTTTGGACCCTTTGTCTCTTAGAGGCCCATATGAATCTATTGGTCTGAGATTGAAGTTGCCCCAATATTCTAGAAGAAAACAAGAGCGGAACACATCTAAACAGATAGAGAAAACGTGGCAGCCAGATCATTCGGAAAGTCTGAATCCTTGCCATCCAAGATAGTTCATTTGAGCATCCGAAGCCTGCCGAAGGGCAGACAGGATGGGCTCAACATTACGCCGTATCATCTCCGAGGAAGGACACAGGGTAATTCCCAGGTACGGAATGTCACCAGGGGCCCACTTGAATGGCAAGGAGCCCGACAACTCTTGTATCACCCCACCCTGGACATGAACCGGGAAGACCAGAGATTTTGCCGCGTTAAGCTTATAGTAAGAGACCTCGGTGAAAGAGAGGAGATGATCCAATATTACCGGGAGAGACGTAGTGGGATGCGTACACGAGACGATAATATCATCTGTGTACAATCCCACCACGTGATTTCTTTCCCCAACACCAATCCCCTTTATGTCTGGGTCCGCTCGAAGCTTCGCAGCAAGAGGCTCTACTGAGAGGGCATAAATCAGAGGAGAGAGGGGACAGCCCTGTCTCGTTCCGTTATTTTAAATGGGTCAGAGAGGAACCCCGAGGAGAAGACCCTGGCGGTAGGATGGGTGTATAGTCCCATGATAGAGGAGAGTATAGGACCAGAGAAGCCGAACCTCCTCAGGACCTCCATGAGGTATACCCAGTGCACCCTGTCAAAGGCCTTTTCGGCATCCAGAGACAGGAATGCACTGGGGATCCCCCGTTTCTCCACCAATTCAATCAGGTTAATCATCCTCCGGGTCCCGTCCCTCGCCTGTCTGTGAACCACGAAACCCACCTGGTCCGAATGAACCACCTGGGGGATCACCTCAGTCAGCCGCGTCGCCAGGAGCTTGGAGAAGATTTTTAGGTCCGTGTTAAGGAGAGAAATTGGGCGGTAACTCTCAGGGAGTTCCGGATTCTTCCCCGGTTTGGGTATTGTCGTCACAGTTGCCTCAAGAGCCTCAGCAGGGATAGAGCCCGCCTCCCTCCATGAGTTGTAAACCCTAAGGAGAAACGGTGCCAAGTTATCCCCGAATGCCCTGTAATATTGATTGTTAAAACCATCAGGTCCCGAGGCTGAACCCGACTTCAGCGAAGCAATGACCCGAAGAATCTCCGCAGTGGAGAACGGGCGATTTAATTCCGCCAGGACATCCGACGAGACCCTGGGAAGTTCCACCGTAGCCAAGAAGTCTCGTATTCCACAGACCGTCGGCTGAGGGGTTGTTGTGTCACCAGACAGGTTATACAGCCATCTATAATAGGAGGCAAACACCCCCACCATCTGACGAGGGTCTCTAACCTCATCCCCCTGAAGGTCACGCATGAGAGTGATCATGGACTGGAGGGACCTAGTTTTCAGTCTCCTGGCCAGGAGTTTACCCGCCCTATCACCCATGGCGTAGTAACGGGTTTTTAGTTTCCGCATCCCTGTTTCATATTGGCGAAGTAAAAGCAACCGTAGCTGTGAGCGGGCTTTGTTAATCTCAGCCAATAAGGCCGGGGAAGTGGAGGCTTTGTTATCTAATTCTAGCGCCTGGATCTTCGCTATCCATTCCCTTCTCCGAGAATCTCTTAACTTTTTTTTACGGGCTGCTGTCCTGAGAAGTAGACCGCATAGTACTGCCTTGTGGGAGGCCCACAAAGTATTTTCAGAAACATCCCCAGTGTCGTTTTCCTGAAAAATTGCCTGATGTCCGATTCAGTCTCAGCCAAAATCTGCTGGTCTATCAGGAGATCCGGGGAAAGTCGCCACCTCCTAGGTCTGCTGCCCCCGCCACCGAGCGCCACCTCCAGAGACACCGGCGCATGGTCGGACCATATGATGGTTCCCACCTCTGCCCCCCTACAATCCGAGAGGGACAGGTCGTCCACCAGGAAGAAGTCAATCCTGGAGTACGACCCATGCAGACCAGAGAGGAACGAATAGTCCCTCTCCCCCACATGGAGGTAACGCCAAATGTCATGGAGGCGACGCTCTTTGCAGAGAGGGAGCAGGTCTCTCTGTTTGCACTTCACCGAAGCTGAGGAGTCTAATCTTGCCTCCATGACCGCGTTGAAGTCACCACAGATGATGAGCCTGCCGTCACCCTCCGCCTTCAGCTTTCCCAAAAGCGACTTTAAGAACCGGAATTGCCCCCCATTAGGGGCATATACTGTCGCCAGTGTGTACGGCACACCTGCAATCTCGCAGATGACAATGAGCAAGCGACCCGCCGGGTCCGCGACAACTCGTTTTAGCTGAAACTGAAGGGAGGAACTCATCATTATGCAGACCCCTGCCCTCTTCGTCGCATTGTTAGCAAAAAAAATGTTACGGTATCTGGGATTATGAAGTCTATGGCTATCCCCCTCGAGTAGATGCGTCTCCTGCACACACACCACCTCAGCACGGGACTGAGTGACCTCCCTCCACAGAAAAGACCTCTTCGCTGGGGAATTCAAACCTCGTACATTAAGGGACAAGATCTTAAAACTCATGACGTTACGGTGAAAGGGTGCCCCCCCTCCCCAGAAGGAGAAGTAAAGAGACTAAGATAGGGAAGGGGAGGAAGATAAGGTAGAAGTGGAAGGAAGGTGGGGGCGAAAAAGGGGTAGAAGGAGGAGAGGAAAGACTGGGAAGAAGGGAGGGAGACAGAGACAGGTTTAACAGACACAGTAATGTAAACAGTTCAAAGCTCAGATAATCCTGAGCTACCAGGGGCGAGCGTGGGCAGCAAGACTACCCCTCAGTGATGGCAGAACGGCTCTCCCCACATCAAAGGGGAGGGGAAGAGGAGTCTCGCAGCCCACCTCTACAACTCCAGACACACAAACAAGTCCGGAGGTATCCAAAAACAGAAAGGATACACTGAACTCCTTGGCAGGCGGCCTCCGCCAGAGCCTGCGCCGTCAGACGCTAGCGTCTCCAGAACCGGGGTACTCTCCCAGACGTTGCCGGTCACGGTCCTTCGATTCAGTGGCGGGGTAACCTCCAGTCTGCCAGAGCGCACTTCAATTTAGTGTGAGACACGAACATATGGCGCGTTCCTTTATAACGGAAAATTACACTGACAGGAGTGCCCCATGTGTATTGTATGCCGCTTGAGCGTAGAACCCTGCAGTACGGGGCGAAGTCCCGGCGTCTGGCCAACGTACCAGGCGAGAGATCCGGGTAGATCACCCAAGAGGAGTAGGGAGTTGCCGTTAAAATTTTATCCTGGAGAGAGCGCAGGAGCAACTCCCTGGTTAAGGGCACCATTAGAGTCACTAGGACGTCTCTCGGGAGATCTTGGTTTATCCGCTGGGATCAAGGTGGACGGAATGCCTTAGCGATTCGCAGGTCCGACGCTTCCACGTAATTTTTGTAATAAAGATCATGTAAAAAACATATGTGGTGTGCACAAAGTATTATGTATGACCTTTTTTATATAATAAGTTCTCTGCTCTCATACATATTGTAGCACCCCTGTCAACTATAATTTTCAAAGTATTGGCTGTGCAGCACCTCTTACATTTATATCTGGGAGAACAAGTGTCAGGAAGGGAGGAATCAGCGACATCAGATCTTCATCTGGGACAGCGTCCTCTATTCCCCTGATCTTAAAGTTGCACCTGCGTTGTTTGTCATCGAGCGCCCACATCGACGCTTTCGGTTACAACGTGTTGGTAATCGTCAGCCGGTTCATTGTGGGCTACTGCAAATTCCGCCATTTTCGATTCCAGATGCCCCGTACGTTCCCCCATTGCCGCCATATCAGCCCGCAAATCCCCAATGATACCTTTAAGATCCTCCTGGATGGACTGGCGAAGAGAATCCAGCATGCCCCTCAGGTATCGCTGTGTGACCGGGGGGGGGGGAGTCATCTCTCTGCGTCTCCCGATGGCTTTGTCCCTGTTCACGAGGTGTGCGGCGAGGAGAGGAGGCTTGAGAGGGATCCGGCGCCATCTTGAGCCCATCTGAGGCCGCTCGATCCGGCGGGAAAAAATCCGTCAGCCTCTGGGACATGCTGCGGGTCCGGGAGCCACCTCAGGGCATCGCCAGGTGTAGACCAAGCAGGGACCAGCTTCGGTTATCGGGTTCTGGAACCGGTTAGTGCCGTTTCAGCTCTGGAAGAGGGCGCCGGGCCGGAGCTCACAGATTATGCGTCCGACATGCACAAGGTCCGGACACGCCCCCGTAAATGTAACCTTAAACGGGGTTCTTTTTTTTTTTTTTTTTTACACTACATTCTTTTCCTCTGGAAATACTGAAGACATCTAAAAAAGTAATAATTTGTTTATACCAAATATCTTTGATGATATAAACAGGACAATAAATGTAAGGACTTCACTATTTTTCTTTAATTGTATGACATGGAATGTTGAGGTTTTCTGACATGACTAATATTTAGTTTATAGACATGGTGAAATTACACAGGCCTTGTGACCTTTGGTTTGTGGTTAAGAAATCTAATACGTGAAGTGATTCTGACCAAAATAAGGAAATATGTTGGAACATCTGGAGCCCATGCCAGCAAGCTAAGATATTTTTATTCTTCTCTCCCCATTTTAAGCACTTTTAACTTAGCCTTGAAAACAGAATGAAAAGGTTGCATGTAGATGTAAACATATAACCAGTATTAAAGCTAGAAAAACATTCTAGCAAAACAATTATACAGTATGTTATAATAATGATATTATAATGATAGATAGAAAATTAGGCTGTGGAACATACTACTTATAATATTTAAATTGAAATAAAAGCACAGAAGAAAAACTGTAATTTTAATCAAACTTCCAATACTTGTGATCAGATTGACAAGGGAATATTATCCTGCCGTGTAGAAATACTGTTCCTATATTGTCGTGTATTTGGTCTGTGCAATGTTTAGGTTGTTTTCAGATAAAATTGTTTGAAATCGAATTTGCTGAGTTTGCCATATTTTCCTAGAAAATAAGATTTAAAGGGAACCTGTCACCTAATCTATGGCCCCTAAACTATCACTACCTGCCCCTACAGACCCTAACTAGCTCCCTAACCATCCCTGCCTGTCCTAATAGGGCTTTATAGAAGGTGAATAAACCACTTTATAAACTTACAGTTTCTGTGACAGTGGGGCGTTCCTGTGGGCTCTTGTCCGAAGGGCGGGTTCCCCAGAGCCGCGCTCCCCCCGCCTCGCTCCCTTCCTAACGCCCTAATGGGCGGCATTATCGATTTGAAGAGCGGGGAGCCCATTGGAATCATCCCGCCCCGCTCTTCATGACGCGCGGCCCGGAAATGACGATGAGAGCGCGTCATTTCCGTGCCGCGCATGCCCAGTGCAGCGGGTGAAGCCGATGCGAGTGCCGTCGTCGCTAGGCAACGATCGGCGTCTTCGGAAGGTGAGTATCGGCGGCCCCCCCACCCTCCCAAAACTGCACATATATATGTGTGTGTAATCCACATGTACATATGGATTACACACACACATATGTACATTCACTTTTATTAGGCACATTTCATATGTGCATCTATATATATATATATATATATATATATATATGCACATATATATAGTTAGATTGTGTGTGTGTATACGTGTGTGTGTGTGTGTGTGTGTGTGCGTGCATGTGTGTGTATACATACTTGTCTGTGTGTGCATGTGTGTGTATACTTACGTGTGTGTGTGTGTGTGTGCATGTGTGTGTATACGTGTGTGTGTGTGTGCGTGCATGTGTGTGTATACATACACGTGTGTGTGTGTGTGCATGTGTGTGTATACATACACGTGTGTGTGCGTGCGTGTATACATACTTGTCTGTGTGTGCATGTGTGTATACTTACGTGTGTGTGTGCATGTGTTTGTATACATACACGTGTGTGTGTGTGCATGTGTGTGTATACGTGTGTGTGTGTGTGTGCGTGCATGTGTGTGTATACATACTTTGTGTGTGTGCATGTGTTTGTATACATACTTGTGTGTGTGTGTGCGTGCATGTGTGTGTATACATACGTGTGTGTGTGTGCGTGCATGTGTGTATACATACGTGTGTGTGTGTGCATGTGTTTGTATACATACACGTGTGTGTGTGCGTGCATGTGTGTGTATACATACTTGTGTGTGTGTGTGCATGTGTGTGTATACGTGTGTGTGTGTGTGTGTGTGCGTGCATGTGTGTGTATACATACACGTGTGTGTGTGTGTGTGTGCATGTGTGTGTATACATACACGTGTGTGTGCGTGCGTGTATACATACTTGTCTGTGTGTGCATGTGTGTGTATACATACGTGTGTGTGTGTGTGTGCGTGCATGTGTGTGTGTGTGCGTGCATGTGTGTGTATACATACGTGTGTGTGTGTGTGTGCGTGCAAGTGTGTGTATACATACGTGTGTGTGTGCATGTGTGTGTGTATACATACACGTGTGTGTGTGTGTGTGTGCATGTGTATATATATTTTGTAGAGATAGAGAGACTGAGGGTGAGAGGGTCTGTGAGTTTTGTGTAACGCTGGGACCTGGGTGACGCAGTAAACTTCACCTGAGGTCAGAGTTAATCCTCGTCACTCTATCTGACCTCAGGTGATCTACACTGATGTCACCCTGTTCACATCGGTAACAGAAAACTCACTCTATGTGGGTCACGCTGTGAAGTGGGAAGTTTCACATGAGGTCAGAGAAACACATTGCTTTATCCGACCTCAGGTGACACAGACCATGAATGCTTCACTGCACGAGCCTTCAAATATAATTGTTAGTGAATCTTCACTAACGGACGGACCTCTACCAGGATCCTGGATGGGTATGTGGGAGTAATAAAGATGGAGTCAAAATACGTGTTTGTGTTTTTTGTTGTAATAAAAAAATTTTTCTCGGTGTTGTGTCTTCTTTAATACTAAATAGAGATTCATAATGGCCGTGTCTAACATTGGCGCGACATTATAAATCTCGGGCTTAGTGCCAGCTGCTAAAAGAAAGGTGGCATTAACCCCTTATTACCCAGTCTGCCACCGCCACAGGGCAGCTGGAAGAGCTGGGTACAGCTCCAGAATATTGCGCTTCTATAAATGCGCAATTTTCTGGGGCGGCTGCGAGCTGCAATTCTCAGCGGGGGTGGCCCAGAACGCTTGGGCCTCCCTACGCTGGGGATTCCAGCCCTCAGCTGCCTAGTTGTACCTGGCTGGCAAAGAAAAATGCGGCGAAGCCCCACGCCGTTTTTTTTCTTGTCAGCCAGGTACACCTAGGTAGTTGGGGGTGGATGGCAGCTCCTAGCTGCCTAGTTGTACCTGGCTGGCAAAGAAAAATGTGGCGAAGCCCCACGCCGTTTTTTTTCTTGCCAGCCAGGTAGACCTAGACAGCAGTGGACTGCCATCCACCCCCTACTACCTAGGTGTACCTGGCTTGCATGAAAAAATGGCATCTGTCTTCACCACATTTTTCTTTGCCAGCCAGGTACAACTAGTCAGCTGGGGGTGGATGGCAGCTCCCAGCTGCCTAGGTGTACCTGGCTGGCAAAGAAAAATGTGGTGAAGCCCCACGCCGTTTTTTTTCTTGTCAGCCAGGTACACCAAGGTAGTTGGGGGTGAATGGCAGCTACCTGCGACCTAGTTGTACCTGGCTAGTAAAGGAAAATACAGCAAAGCCACATGCCATTTTTTTCTAGCCAGCCACATACAACTAGTCAGCTGGGAGCTGCCATCCACCCCCAACTACCTAGGTGTACCTGGCTGGCAAGAAAAAAAACGGCGTGGGGCTTCGCCGCATTTTTCTTTGCCAGCCAGGTACAACTAGGCAGCTGGGAGCTGCCATCCACCCCCAGCTGACTAGTTGTACCTGGCTGGCAAAGAAAAATGTGGTGAAGACAGATGCCATTTTTTCATGCAAGCCAGGTACACCTAGGTAGTAGGGGGTGGATGGCAGTCCACTGCTGTCTAGGTCTACCTGGCTGGCAAGAAAAAAAACGGCGTGGGGCTTCGCCACATTTTTCTTTGCCAGCCAGGTACAACTAGGCAGCTAGGAGCTGCCATCCATCTATTTGGAGGTCAGGGGCTCTCTGATGCCATGTTGCTGCCTGTGTCGCTGTCTTCCTCTTTTGACACTGCAGTGCGGTGGATAAAAGAGCATTAATTGGTTAATAACAAGAAGTATGGAGTGTGCACTAACTGAGCCAAAAATCCTCCCCATACCAGTAGGATTACTATATGGATTTTAGTATTAGGGTATGGACACACTGGTGTGAAACTCTGATGAGTGCAATGTGCGATTTTCTCGCATTGCAATCAATTTCTGAGAGCACACTGACGTGTGTTGGACACTTTTTTCTCATCCAGATTCAGGATGAGAAAAAAGTTGCAACATGCTGTGACAGTATGTGATTCACACCTAGACTCGCCAATGCAAGTCTATGACTCCGACAAAATCACGGACCGCACACGGACCATCCGAGAGGCATCATGGGGCCCCAAAAATATTTCATAGAGTAGGCATAGTCATAAGTCTCAAATTGTATAAACATGGAAGGGGATATGTATTTTGGCTTGTAAACAGTATGTATGCCTCTATTGAAGCCCCTAGTGTTCTTAGTTATTATACCTCTTTCATTGCCATTATACTGTACACAATGCTGTCCCCCAAAAATGCCACAACCCACACACAGAGTATGATATCTAAGAGGAGAATTCTCCGTACTTCATCCCACAGCCTCCTCCAACACACATACTATATGATGTTTCCACAGTGCCCACAGCAAAGTATCATGCTCCCACAAAGCTGCCACCACCACAGTACTCACGCAGCTGAATGTTGATAAAATGACCCACCACAGTATTATATGCAAAAGTTTGCAAAGACACAGTATTATGCCCCTACACAGTATGATAGCCCCTACAACACCTACTCAGTATGATCTCACCCCACAGTTTACCCCTACTCAGAATGATGGCCGCTACAAACCATGTCCCACTTAGTATGTTGCCCCTCACAACTCCTCTCTCAGTATAATAACTACCACAGCACCCCACTCAGTATGATGGCCCCCAGAGCCCAACTTCATGCTGTCTGTTGGCCTCAACAGTCCACCCCCAGCTCTGTAAAATGCCCCCACCGCCCTCTACTCAGTATATCAGCCACCACAGCTCACCTCTACTCAGTGTCCCTACAGTGTTCTACTAAGTTTGAAGTCCATTAGAGCCTTCAGTCAGTATGATGGCCCCACCAGACCTCAATACACAGAATGGCTGCCCAGTTCCCATACAAAGTAGGTCACCTCCCTCTCATTTTGATGGCCACCATAGCCTCTGCTTATTATCTCTTCAGTGGTACACACTTTCCGAGCATGCGGATACCGCTGAAATTGTTTGTACACCTCTGCTTTGAAGCTATTTTCATAGCAAATGAACCTCCAAATAGAAGATCCTCAGATCCTGGTATTGTGATATAATATTAAGAATAAAGTTTTTTGCATTTTTATTACACTATGAACTCCACAGTACAGCTGTGAAAATTGCTCTGGCCCCGGGTCCTCCTTGAGTCCTGCTTGTTGACATATACTGGGGTTGTGCAGAGGTGGCGGTGCACAGTGACAACCCCAATAGGAGAGTGGCTATTTGGCCCAATACTTACCCCCCCAATTGCACCCCTTCTCTTTGTGTTTTAGTATAGTAGTTATATTCTTGTATATAGGGGCAGACAGTGTATACTATGTATACTTCCGGATTATCAACAACCAAAGGGGCGGCAAATTTTTCGGCCCCGGGCGCCACAAACAGTTGCTACGCCACTGATCGGGACATCTCCCAGGCAGGCTCCTGCTGCCTGCGCGGTGTTTCAGCCTACCGCTCCTCAAGTAGGAAAGGAACAGTCTCACACAATTCTGAGTTCCCAACCCGGTTTACTTAAGTTTTCTCTGCATGTACTATAGGTCACAGTTCAAGTACATTGGCGGTGCGGGTAGTCTGCTCTCCTCCTTCCTGCACACGCCTCTGCGCACAGAGCCCCAATCCAGCAGTCACAGGCCTTGTCAGGCTACCGGCTGTTTCCTCTGACCCTAATACAGCTGCCTACTCGGCGGATGTGCTGGGAGTTGGCCACAGCTCCTCTGGACCTCGTGGACACCGGTTCTGTAGTTGGAGCTTGGAGTCTACTTCCTGTCTTTCAGGGTCGGGTCCCTGGTGCTCGCCCTGACCCTCCACTTCACTGCAGACTCGGGCGCACAGGCTCCTTCCGTCTCTCCACAGTCTTGTCCCGGGACAAGCCTCATCTTTGCTCAAGTCCTCCGGGTCCTTTCTCTCTGTCCTCCATTATAGAACATGTTCTTTAATGGCGTTTTTTGACAGCGAAATTCATGCACTTTAAAATCACGGTATTATCGCCAGAAAAGCGCTCATGTGAAAGAAGCCTTAGGATTACTTGGATGTTGGCCTAATACTGTTATATTTTGTGTATTTATTGAGTGCATGTTGGCAATCTCTATAATGTTTTAAAGCATTAAATCTGTTAATATTATATATGTAGAGTGTCACTGGTTATTAAAGTACATTTTACTTGGGTTTTATTTAAATTTATTCCGAAATATGCAGCTCAGTGGGCCCGAGCCCCGGATGTTTTTTGACCCTAGCAACGCCCCTGTTTATAGTTAAGTTTAAGTTAGTGTTATATAGTTTAATTAGGATTGAAAACCTCTTTTTTACTCAACAATATTCAATAACACTGAGCCTCTGCTCGGTAGGAACTGTTTTCAACATGTCTTTAAAATTCCTATCTTATAATGTCAACGGCCTTAACTCCCCCAGAGACGCTACTTTTTGTGGAAATTTCTCAGGGAAACCAAGGTAGATATCGTGGGTCTACAGGAGACAAAATTCTCGGCCTCCAGGCCCCCTAAATTTGAAAACAAGAACTTCACTGATATCTTTTGTGTCAACAACAGCAAAAAGAAAAGGGGTGTTGCTCTTCTATTCAGAAATACAATTTCATTCGAATTAATCTCCAAAACTGAGGACCCTAATGGCAGATACCTCATCATCATCTGCAAACTGAATGGCCATACCTTTACGCTTGCTAATATCTATGCTCCAAATAAAGGCCAGATCACTTTTCTCAACAAAATTATGAGAACTATCGAGACCCACAAACAAGGGGATTTAGTAATCTTCGGAGATTTTAATATCATTCCCAATGGGGCGCTAGATTCCTCAACCAAGACACGCCAACACTCCGAAGCTCTGGACCCCTGGTTGACCAAATCGGACCTGTACGACGTTTTCAGATGCCTAAATTCCACATCTATTGAATTTTTGTTTTTCTCTAAGCGGCATCATTCGTACTCTAGAATAGACCTGGTCCTGACCGATATTTTCTCTCTTTCCAAATTTGCTGACGTTTCCATTGGCCCCAGGAGCTGGTCAGATCATTCTCTTATCTTATTCGAAATCAACATTGGCCCTAAGGTCTTCTCTCCAAAGCTTTGGCGTAACAATAGCTATTTATACAACCACCCTGTTTATAAAGAAGAAATTGAAAGTACTATAACTAATTACTTCAAAGAGAATGATGTAGAGAAAATCTCGATTCTTTCTCTTTGGTCAGCGTTTAAGGCTGTATTACGAGGCAAGATGATCCAGCTTAATGCAGGCCTAAAAAAAACAACAGGGATAGAACCCGGAGCCTAGTGAATGAGATTCACAATTTAGAAATATCTCAAACGACCAACCCAAGTTTGGACTCAGCCACAAAAATAATGAGACTTAGATTAGAACTGAAATCTCTCCTGTCAGCGGAATACGACCAGTTTTCTCAGAGGATGAAAACCAAACAATATGTATCCGCCGATAGACCCTCTAAAATGTTAGCAGCCAAAATAAAACATCAAAAATTAAAATCCAGAATCAAGGAAATTAAGGATCCGCAAGGATGTGTCTTAAGACATCCAAAGGACGTGTCGGACACATTTGCCAAATTCTACTCTCTCCTCTATAACCTGAGGGACGTATCCGGAGCTCATGCACCAACGGACCAGGACAGAGCTGAGTATTTAAACTCAATCAATCTACCCTCGCTGAACGATCAGGATTTGCGGGATCTCAATCTACCGTATACTGTTTCCGAGATATCCGATGCCATTAAACACTCTAAAGATGGGAAATCCCCGGGCCCGGACGGCTTTCAAAATGAGCTATATAAATCATTCAACGCCACACTTTCTCCATATATTACCAAATTGGTTAATTTTGCTGCCTCTCAGGGACGGCTTCCATGCGACATGCTAGAAGCCGTAATTACAGTCTTGCCCAAGGGGAAAAGAGATCTGGCTGATGTTAAAAATTATCGCCCAATCTCTCTTCTAAATGCGGATACCAAGTTCCTTGTGAAAATTGCGGCTAACAGACTTAAACAATACATAGTTAAATTGATCCACTTTGATCAGGCGGGATTTATTCCCGGCCGGTCTATGCGGACGCTACTAGGAGAGCATTTGATTTAATCACCTTTATTGAGAGATCTGATCAGCCGTCAGCCTTCTTGGCCTTGGATGCCGAGAAGGCTTTTGACAGAGTTCAATGGGATTTTCTTTTCTGCACCCTTGAAAGGTTTGGTCTTCGAGGCAATATTCTCCGCTTAATCAAATCCATGTATTCTCATCCCTCAGCCAAAGTTTACTCTAACAACTTTCTATATCCCAAACATTTCCACTCTCTAACGGCACCAGACAAGGGTGCCCGTTATCTCCCCTATTATTTGCCCTATTTATGGAACCTCTCGCATCCTGTATTAGGCAAGATGAAAATGTAAAAGGAATTAATCTGGATCAGCACCATCACAAGATATCCTTGTTCGCAGACGACATCCTGCTCACCCTTACTAACCCCCTCAAATCCCTTAGACATATTTCGTCAATCATTGAGAAGTTTTCCTATTTTTCCCTCTACAAAATTAACCACTCAAAATCCCAAATTTTACATTTTAATATAGTGGCTATGTTTTTAGAATACTTGAAAAAGGAGTTTGACTTCACATGGATCGAGAAGGAGATCTCCTATCTGGGCATTTTTCTAACTAAACCTTCGGCAGCTTCCATTCAAGCCGCCTTTCTAAAATGGAGCTCTCCTGGCTCAGTAGAATTGAATCTTTTAAGATGTCCCTACTCCCCAAATTCTTGCACATCGTTAGAGCCATCCCCCAGCATATCCCAAAAAGCTGGTTCAACAAACTCCAAACGCAGCTCCGTTCCTTCATATGGAATAACAAACGATCAAGAGTAGCTAGGTTGGCTCTTGAAAGTCATAAGCGTGCAGGAGGCTTGGGGGTTCCTAACTTTTATAACTATTACAAAGCTTCCATCTTGAAACTGTCCCAGAAGTGTTTCCAGGACAAGTCGAACTCATCTTGGCTGGAAATGGAGGAAACCTTTGCTAACAGCAACTTAAAGGCATTAGTCATAGCCAACCTACTTTCTCCCTTCAAACGTCTCCGTATCCCTACCCATCCTATCAGTAAGGCAACTATTTTAGCCTGGAGAGAGCTGTCTTCCAAAGCTGCCAAATACTTCAAACAAACTGAGCTTAGTCTGATACCTTTGGCTGTCCTAGAAGTCATGATTCCAAAGTTGAATTTATCCTCTTGGAAAGAGAAAGGGATTCTCTATGTGGATGACCTGCTGTCTGAGAGCTCCATCAGGCCTTTCCACGCTCTTCAGAATCGGTTTGCGCTTTTTAGAGATGATCTATCCCAATGGAGAACCATATCTAATTTCCTCTCCAGCACGAATACTAAATTTGTTCTCCCTCAAGTGTTGATTGACCTAATCTTGGATCCCATGGGGTCTTCTCTTTGGAAGACGAATGGATTTTACCAAATTATTAATGATGAACTGGAACTGCCACGCCTACCCTCCATAATTGCTTGGGAGGCCGAGCTGAACATTCAGATAGACACGCAGATAATGATGCAAACCATTCGTACCACTACCTGCGCAACTTTGCATGAATCCTATTTTAAGATTTTCTCGCGTTGGTACTTTACCCCCGTTAAGCTGCATCGCATAAACCCCCAATTCTCATCGTTATGTTGGAGAAGCTGTGGCCATCAGGGAACACTAGCACATGTCTTCTTTAATTGCCCCTCGTTAGCCAACTTTTGGCTGAATGTTAAAACTCTAATTTCTGACACCACCGGTCTGGTTATTAATCTCACTCCGGAACTCGCACTCCTGTCTTTAGGTGTAGAAGACATTCCACATGACACGAAATTTTTAATCTCTCATGTCCTTCTCACCGCTAAAGTCCTGATTGCTGCCAGATGGAACACCCCCGAGCCCCCCACCCTCACGAACATGATTGACAGAGTCACACTTCATGGAGTATTCGAATTTAATTCAGCCCTACGGAACAACACCTACCCCAAAACCAAGCGGAAATGGGAGGCCTGGTGGTGGGCTTTCTCTCCCATGCTCCTGACCTAGGCTATCAGACAAATTTATATGGTATAACACTGGAGTTTATATGGCCCCTTGACTAGTTAATTCTGTATTCATCAGGTGTCCAACCCACCATTGAAAACTGAAATACCACTTTATTTCATTGTAGATGATTGTTTGAACTTGATCCTTATCCCACATTCTTATGATTCTTTAAATTCAGATACTTACCTGTCTCACACCTGATTTAGACTCTTTTTTATTTATTTATTTATTTTTTTTATTACCTAGTTTATATGATACTTCACTAGATGATACTACAGTTTCCTCCTTAGATTGCTCTGTTTATATTACGATTTTCTACCATGCTTTGAATTTCGATTAATGTTTTCATCCTAACATAGAGTTGTTTTATATGTCTATTGTGATATCTCGTTTATCTACACCCTTTATATTACAGATGTTTTTTCTGCTGTATACTTCAAGTTTTATTTATGTTTATAACTTCTCCCGTTAAGTGTTATTTATGTATGTGTTTCCCTTTTCCTTTCCCTTTTTTCTGTATCCCCTTTCCCCTCCTTATCTTCCCTGAAAATGTAATAAATATATTTGGATCACTAAAAAAAGAAAATTAACATATTTGGAATGATAATGTGAATAAGAGCCCGATCTATCAAAATTTAAAATTAATTAGCCCATAGGGTAACAACCATAAAAAAATCAAAATGCCAAAAATAGTTACCTCTCCTTCCTCAAAAAATTGCCATAAATAGCAATCAAAACATAGTTTTTACCTTAACCCCTTAATGACCAGTGACAGGCATAGCATATCATGAGCAGGTGTCAGTTGTCCGCATCATGACGTGTTATGTACGTCATGGACTAAAACGGTCACTGTGTGAAAACAGTGACAGCTCCATGCCGACAACTGTCATGGACAGCTGCCTGGCACGGCTAAAGATATGGAGACCCATTTCAATCTCACTGACCAATCAGAGCATGATCTTTCAGAAGGTGCTGAAACATCAGCATTTACTTGCATGATCATCAACACTACCTGAGGAAGACTGCCTTGAGCAGTTGAAACATGTTGTGGAGCTGTGAGGGGAAAATAAAGATTGCTGTTTATAAACCTCATCATCCTGTAGTGCTTCTACAAGACCGCTAAATCATTTTCTTGCAAGCTTCTATTCCCCCTGAGGGATCAGCGGCTGGAGCAGCACAGCGAGAGCACAGTGGTGAAGGACCTGGCGTTCCCTAGATAACAAGCAGTGACGCACATCCGGGACCGGCGCCACGTGACCGGAAAGGTCCTATACGGACAGCTGAGGACCAGCGAGGTCGAAGGAGCAGAGCGTGCACATTGTCGGGGGTCCCCCATATATCAGAGGCCATTACACCGGGTTGTACAGGTCGTGCACAACCCAAACAGGTGAGTGACCACCTGTAATAACGCCATATTAACTGAGCTATAGTGATCCTACACATGCGCCCCTTCTCTCCCTTTTTTTCTTACATCCCTCTAGCTTGGCTCAGCTGACAATCGCGCTTCTGCAACAACAGCCATGGATTGTACCAGCACCGCCCTTGGCTGATTAGCCCTCTAGATGCCACAGTTGATAGCGATCACAGCATTTAGAAGGTTGTGGGTGACAGGGAGAGAGACTGAAATCATAGGAGCTGATGGTTGTTATGCCAGTGAATAGAATAATGAAAGTTACAGTCCTATGGAAAGACTAAGGGTGCTTTCACACTGGCGGTTTTGCCCGGATCCGGTGGATCTGGACAAAAAAACGCATCTGCCGCAAGTGCCGACTAACGGCAGCACTTGCGGCACACTTGCTGTAAGCCCCATGCATTGTCTATGGGGCTTGCGGTAAGTGTGCGGCAGATGCGGCAAGCGCGGTTTTGGCAGATGCGGCAGAAGCGGCCGCAAAAAAAAAAATGCCACTGACCGCAAGTGGGCTACAAGTGTGAAAGCACCCTAAGTAAAAAAAAAAACAAAAAAGTACAAAAAACGCAAAAATTAAAGAAACCCCTACAAAAGAACAAAAACTATTAGACCAAAAAATAAGAATATTTATGTATATACAAAAAGAAACTAATAAAGTACACATATTTGGTATTGCTGCATACAGAACAATACAATCTATAAAAAATGTCACACTATTTAATCCCCACAGTGAACACCATAAAAATAAATAAAAAACAGAACTAAAACACAGTTATTTCATCCTAATTCCAAAATGAAAATGGAATAAAATTAAATAATAAAAATGAATGTAAATAAAAATGGTGTTTCTAAAAACATCCTCTTGTCCCACAAAAAAAAAACACCATATAGCTCCATTAGTCGAAAAATAAAAAGCTATAGCTCTCAGAATATAGCAATGCAAAACCAATACTTATTCAATAAAATTGTTTTTATAGTGTAAAAGTGGCAAAACATTATATATACATACCTAATATATAAAAGCCGATGGCAGTTCCGTCACTTTGTTCGGAGCTATATATAGAAGCCAATGGCACTTCCATCACTTTGTCCAGAGCTATATATAGAAGCCAATGGCACTTCCGCCACTTTGACCGGAGCTATGTGACGTCACTGGAGCCCTACACCCGTTCAGGGTGAGCCAAGATGGCGTCCGTAAGCGGGAGCGGGACTCATGCAGCCTGCTACGTTTACAGCCGCCCCTACAGAGCTCCAAAACACACACCGTCTGAACAACGTCACACATACACACTCACACACCCGGACACACACACAAACACACAACACACACACACACTCTTGCTACACTTTCGCAGCACTGCATCCACTCCTCAATCATAACCCCCACACACACACCGCCATCCTAAACAACATCACATATATACACACACACACACACACTCTGTCACTACACTATCTTATATTCTCACCTGTCCAGGCTCCACCGGCTATCCAGCTATATCTTTAGATGCTGTGTACAGGACCTCGCATGATGTCACAGTCACGTATACGGTCATGTGACTGTGAGACTACGCGAGGTCCTGTACACAGCTTCTGAAGATATAGCTCGATCACCGGTGGAGCCTGGACCGGTGAGAATATAGGATGCTTTCTCATTTTTAACCCCTGCAGTCCGGAGCACAGGAGCGGGAGAGGGGAGCACCGGGCACCGCAAGGCCATCGGGACGGGGGACAGCACGGGGAACCCGATGGAACGGTACAGGGGAGATGACGGGGACCGTACGGGGGCGAGCACAGAGGCCTGCACGGGGGACCTTACAGCCGACAGCATGGGGGCAAAATTTATCCCCTGTCACCGGTGTCTATTTTTCCTGCTGCACTGTCACTTCTGTGTATTGTACCTGCTGCTCTGTCACCTCTGTGTATTGTACCTGCTGCTCTGTCACCTCTGTGTATTGTACCAGCAGCACTGTCACCTCTGTGTATTGTACCTGCTGCACTGTCACCTGTGTGTATTGTAGCAGCAGCTGTGTCACCTCTGTGTATTGTACCAGCAGCAGCAGTGTCACCTGTGTGTATTGTACCAGCACCAGCATTCTCACCTCTGTGTATTGTACCAGCAGCACTGTCACCTGTGTGTATTGTACCTGCAGCACTGTCACCTCTGTGTATTGTACCAGCAGCACTGTCACCTCTGTGTATTGTACCAGCAGCACTGTCACCTGTGTGTATTCTACCAGCAGCAGTCACCTGTGTGTATTGTACCAGCAGCCCTGTCACCTGAGTGTATTCTACCAGCAGCACTCTCCCCTGTGTATATTGTACCAGCAGCACTGTCACCTGTGTGTATTTTACCAGCAGCAGCAGTGTCACCTGTGTGTATTGTACCAGCACCACTGTCACCTGTGTGTATTTTACCAGCAGCACTCTCACCTCTGTGTATTGTACCAGCAGCAGCAGTGTCAGCTGTGTGTATTGTACCAGCAGCACAGTCACCTCTGTGTATTGTACCAGCAGCAGCAGTGTCACCTGTGTGTATTGTACCAGCAACACTGTCACCTGTGTGTATTGTACCAGCAGCACTGTCACCTCTGTGTATTGTACCAGCAGCAGCAGTGTCACTTGTGTGTATTGTACCAGCAGCACTGTCACCTGTGTGTATTGTACCAGCAGCACTGTCACCTCTGTGTATTGTACCAGCAGCAGCAGTGTCACCTGTGTGTATTGTACCAGCACCAGCATTCTCACCTCTGTGTATTGTACCAGCAGCAGCAGTGTCAGCTGTGTGTATTGTACCAGCAGCACAGTCACCTCTGTGTATTGTACCAGCAGCAGCAGTGTCACCTGTGTGTATTGTACCAGCAACACTGTCACCTGTGTGTATTGTACCAGCAGCACTGTCACCTCTGTGTATTGTACCTGCTGCACTGTCACCTCTGTGTATTGTACCAGCTGCAGTGTCACCTGTGTGTATTGTACCAGCACCAGCATTCTCACCTCTGTGTATTGTACCAGCAGCACTGTCACCTGTGTGTATTGTACCTGCAGCACTATCACCTCTGTGTATTGTACCAGCTGCAGTATCACCTGTGTGTATTGTACCAGCACCAGCATTCTCACCTCTGTGTATTGTACCAGCAGCACTGTCACCTGTGTGTATTGTACCTGCAGCACTGTCACCTCTGTGTATTGTACCAGCAGCACTGTCACCTCTGTGTATTGTACCAGCAGCACTGTCACCTGTGTGTATTCTACCAGCAGCAGTCACCTGTGTGTATTGTACCAGCAGCCCTGTCACCTGAGTGTATTCTACCAGCAGCACTCTCCCCTGTGTGTATTGTACCAGCAGCACTGTCACCTGTGTGTATTTTACCAGCAGCAGCAGCAGTGTCACCTGTGTGTATTGTACCAGCACCACTGTCACCTGTGTGTATTTTACCAGCAGCACTCTCACCTCTGTGTATTGTACCAGCGTCAGCAGTGTCAGCTGTGTGTATTGTACCAGCAGCACAGTCACCTCTGTGTATTGTACCAGCAGCAGCAGTGTCACTTGTGTGTATTGTACCAGCAGCACTGTCACCTGTGTGTATTGTACCAGCAGCACTGTCACCTCTGTGTATTGTACCTGCAGCACTGTCACCTCTGTGTTTTGTACCAGCAGCAGGGTCACCTGTGTGTATTGTACCAGCAGCACGCTGTATACTCTGCTAAGCACTCTACTCTGGCCAGGAGGGGGTCAGGGAACAGTGGCCGGCTGCGGCCTCGAGTGGCCCGGCCCCTCTTGCCACACCCCACTGCGGTTCCCTGGCCCCCTCCTGCCCGCACCTGCCTGCTCTTCCCCAGCCCCCTCCTGCCTCCACCCGCCTGCTCTTCCCCAGCTCGCTCCTGCCAGCACCCGGCTGCTCTTCCCTGCCTTCATCTTACCCGCTCTCCCCCAGCCCCCTCCTGACCGCACCCGCCCACTGTCCCCTACGGCAAGCAAACTGCTATATTGGCCCAGAATTTTAACCCAGCTTCCCTTTGCATTATTCTTAAATCTTCCTTAATCAACTACATACATAGTCTAGAATACCCGATGCTTTAGCATCGTGCACACATCTAGTAGATAAATAAGTATGTGGCTGTTCAAATATTAGACCGTTTAACAGGGCGCTTGCAATGATGGCATATATTATATACAGACCAAAAGTTTTTACACACCTTCTCATTCAAAGCGTTTTCTTTATTTTCATGACTAGGAAAATTGTAGATTCACTCTGAAGGCATCAAAACTATGAATTACCACATGTGGAATTATTTACTTAACAAAAAAGTGTGACACAACTGAAAATATGTCATATTCTAGGTTCTTCAAAGTAGCACCTTTTGCTTTGATTACTGCTTTGCACACTCTTGGCATTCTCTTGATGAGCTTCAAGAGGCAGTCACCAGAAATGGTCTTCCAACAGTCTTGAAGGAGTTCCAAGAGATGCTTAGCACTTGTTGGCCCTTTTGCCTTCACTCTGCGGTCCAGCTCACCCCAAACCATCTCAATTGGGTTCAGGTCTGGTGACTGTGGAGGCCAAGTTATCTGGCGTAGTATCCCATCACTCTCCTTCTTGGTCAAATAGCCCTTACACAGCCTGGAGGTGTGTTTGGGGACATTGTCCTGTTGAAAAATAAATGATGGTCCAACTAAAAGCAATCCGGATGGAATAGCATGCCGCTGCAAGATGCTGTGGTAGCCATGCTGGTTCAGTATGCCTTCAATTTTAAATAAATCCCCAACAGTGTCACCAGCAAAGCACCCCCACACCATCACACCTCCTCCTCCATGCTTCACGATGGGAACCAGGCATGTAGAGTCCATCCGTTTACCTTTTCTGCGTCGCACAAAAACCCAGTGGTTGGAACCAAAGTTCTCGAATTTGGACTCATCAGACCAAAGCACAGATTTCCACTGGTATAATGTCCATTCCTTGTGTTCTTTAGCCCAAACAAGTCTCTTCTACTTGTTGCCTGTCCTTAGCAGTGGTTTCCTAGCAGCTATTTTACCATGAACGCCTGCTGCACAAAGTCTCCTCTTAACTGTTGTTGTAGAGATGTGTCTGCTGCTACAACTCTGTGTGGCATTGACCTGATCTCTAATCTGAGCGGCTATTAACCTGCGATTTCTGAGGCTGGTGACTCGGATGAACTTATCCTCCGCAGCAGAGGTGACTCTTGGTCTTCCTTTCCTGGGGCAGTCCTCATGTGAGCCAGTTTTTTTTGTAGCGCTTGATGTTTTTTGCAACTGCACTTGGGGACACTTTCAAAGTTTAACCAATTTTTCGGACTGACTGACCTTAATTTCATAAAGCAATGATGGCCACTCGTTTTTCTTTTCTTAGCTGCTTTTTTCTTGCCATAATACAAATTCTAACAGTCTATTCAGTAGGACAATCAGCTGTGTATCAACCAGACTTCTGCACAACACAACTGATTGTCCCAACCCCATTTATAAGGCAAGAAATCCCACTTATTAAACCTAACAGGCCACACCTGTGAAGTGAAAACCATTTCCGGTGACTACCTCTTGAAGCTCTTCAAGAGAATGCCAAGAGTGTGCAAAGCAGTAATCACAGCAAAAGGTGGCTTCTTTAAAAAACCTGGAATATAAGACATATTTTCAGTTGTTTCACACTTTTTTGTTAAGTATATTATTCAACATGTGTTATCTTACAGTTTTGATGCCTTCAGTGTGAATCTACTATTTTCATAGTCATGAAAATACAGAAAACTCTTTGAATGAGAAGGTGCGTCCAAACTTTTGGTCTGTACTGTATACTTTTGTAACATCTTAACTTGGTTACTCTGCGGCCAGTGTCCTATAGGTCAGGGGTCTCAAACTCCAGGCCTCGTGGGCCGCACACGGTCCAGCTTTTCAGGATTTCCTTAGTTTAACAGTTGGTAATTTGATTGCCAACTGTCAAATGCAATGGAAATCCTGAAAGCCTGGACTGTGTGCGGCCCTCCAGGCCTGGAGTTTGAGACCCCTGCTCTAGGTGGTGCTATTTTGGGGACTAACTTACAGACAGTCAGACTAAGGCTTTTATGTAAGTAGACAAAAGTGGTGGGTATTTTAAGAATGAAAGTTCGTTACAGGAGACGAAAGAAGTAAATTTGTTTGATAAAATATACAGCAGATGAGAAGTCTTGAACACATAACAAATATTCTAAGTAAATGCATTTCTAAAGGTGCTAAGACATGAATTTCTGACCAGATGTTGGTAATATCCTATCCAATCCAAACAAGGAAAGAAATGAAACCATAGATGTTCATAAAGTCATTTATGTGTAATAATGAGACATAGAACAGGGAAAAAGTATTGAACACATGAAGAAAGAGGTGCAAAAAGCCATAGAAAATCATGACACCAGCTGATATGTGTCACTAATTATAAAATTAAAAAATTCCAGACTTATAGGTCGCTGCTTCCTTAGGAGATCTGGGGTTCGTCATCAAATGGTTTCTTTATTTAGAAATATCATAAAACGCAGTACAACGCGTTTCGACTCTAGCATGAGTCTTCCTTAGGTATTATTATACAATATAAAAAATAGTATATGTGCTTCCTTATGTAGCTCACAGTATATCTGAGTTAGGGAGGCTGAGAATGAGTAATGGTTATTTAAATTATAACAGTACCCATTATTATAAATGGAAACAAAACATCCCACACAGTCAATTCCTACATATTAAAAAGAATAATACCTTATTATGGGACTATAATGAACAATCAAAAATCCTAATTAATGGCTTCATAACCAAAAAATATCCCAAAAAATTGATTACGTCAGCCTATGAATTAAATAAAAGAAAAACACAAATGGATTGTCAATAAAAATGAAACAGAGAACATACTATAAAAAAAGAGAACACCTTCAAGAGACAAATAGTTCTGAAATAGTTCCAACCACCGATAAGGAACATCATTCTTCCTCTTCTCTAAAAAAAAACATTAAAAACTGGCATTTGAATTTAATAACAGCATATAATAACGAAAATATAAGCATCAGAACAATTTTAGGAAAATATTGGCACATTTTACAACAAGACTCTTTACTGAGAAAATCCCTCGCAGATAAACTGGGAATTACATTTAGGAGGGGGAAAACCATCCGAAATATGATTGCCCCATGCCACTTACAAACTGATGTGGATCATAAAATACCTTATCGAACTTTGGGTGTGTTTAAGTGCAGAAAAAAACAATGTCAATGCTGTAAATGGTTCTACAGAGATTATTTCACACAGTACAGGAGAAAAATTCCTTATAAAACAACATCTTACTTGTCAAACTGATTTTGCGATCTACAGTCATGGCCAAAAGTTTTGAGAATGACACCAAAATGATATTTTCACATGATCTGCTGCCCTCTGGTTTTTATTTGTGTTTGTCTGATGTTTATATCACATACAGAAATATAATTGCAATCATATTATGAGCACCAAAAGGTTATATTGACAGTTAGAATGAGTTAATGCAGCAAGTCAATATTTGCAGTGTTGACCCTTCTTCTTCGGGACCTCTGCAATTCTCCCTGGCATGCTCTCAATCACCTTCTGGACCAAATCCTGACTGATAGCAGTCCATTCTTGCATAATCAATGCTTGCATTTTGGCAGAATTTGTTGGTTTTTGTCTGTCCACTAGGGATGGGCGAATCTACTCGCTAGGACTCGTTACTCGGCGAGTAGTAAGGGAATCGCAGGACTCGGTACTCTGCGAGTTTCCCAGCGTTTACTCGCACGAGTCCAATGCAAATCAATGGCAAACGCTGACAAAACTAGGATTGCCATTGTTTGCATTAGACTCGGCTACTGTGCCAGTGATAGCAGGGAAACTCGCAAAGTAACTGCTGTTACATTGCGAGTCGAGTCCAGCTGTCTTCTCTGTGCAGCTCCAGGGTCCTAGAGCCCGCCTGCTCACAGAGATGATGTAGCAGAGCTGAGATTGTTCTCAGTCTGCTCATTCCCTGTGCATAGACATCTATATCTATGCACAGGGGATGTAGCAGGGAGGACATCGCGTTTTGGACTACGTCGGACGGAAGAGGATTTTTTTTAATTAAAGATGGAGTCCCTAATGGCTTTTTTTTTTATTTCAAATAAAATTTTTTCTCTGTGTTGTTTTTTTACCCCTTTATTGGAGATTTTTAGTGGCTGGGTCAAACGTGGCCTGACATTAAGAATCTCGGGCTTAATACCAGCTTCTATAACAAAGCTGGTATTAACCCCTTTATTACCCAGCGTGCCACCGCCACCAGGGCCGCTGGAAGAGCGGGGTTCAGCGCCAGAGGATGGCGCTTCAATGAACGTGCCATCTTCTGGGGCGGCTGCGGGCTGCAATTTGCAGCGGGGGGTGCCCAGAAAGCTTGGGCATCCCTGCACTGCGGATTCCAGCTCCCAGCTGCTTAGCTGTACCTGGCTATTTCATGAATTTCAGAGTCAGAGTCTCAGAGTCAGAGTCTCAGAGTCTGAGTCTCAGAGTCTGAGTCTCAGAGTCTGAGTCTCAGAGTCAGAGTCTCAGAGTCAGAGAGTCAGAGTCTCAGAGTCAGAGTCTCAGAGTCAGAGTCTCAGAGTCAGAGTCAGAGTCTCAGAGTCAGAGTCAGAGTCTCAGAGTCAGAGTCTCAGAGTCAGAGTCTCAGAGTCAGAGTCTCAGAGTCAGAGTCTCAGAGTCAGAGTCAGAGTCTCAGAGTCAGAGTCTCAGAGTCAGTGATTGGCCGGTGTGGATTTTCGAAAATGGCGCCGCGATTGTGATTGGAGGGCGCATTCCCATAGAGATGCATTGAGAAATGAGGCGCTATTCTGATTGGTCGGCGTCAGCACACAGCGACCAATCAGAATCGCGCCTCACTTCCCATAGACATACATAGCGGTGTGTCGCCGATTTTATGGCCGGAAAATAGAACCAGAAGGCCGGCCATATATTTAGCGAGACACCGCTAATGTATGTCTATGGGAAGTGAGGCGCTCTTCTGATTGGTCGCTGTGTGCTTACGGCGACCAATCAGAATAGCGCCTCACTTCCCGTAGACATACATTAGCGGTGTATCGCGAAAAATATGGCCGCCCTTCTGGTTCTATTTTCGGGGACGGGGCTTGGCTATTTCCAGTCCAAAAAAAAGATGTTCTGTATTTATGTATCTTTATTTGTATCTATTTTTCTGTCTAGATTCTTAGATAGATAGATAGAAAGATAGATAGATAATAATATAGATAGCAAAATAGATAAAAACAAAGATAGAAAAATAGAGAAAATGTTTTTTTCCGACCGGAAATAGTCGAGCCCCGTGGCCGAAAATAGAACCAGAAGCGCGGCCATATATTTCGCGAGACACCGCTAATGTATGTCTATGGGAAGTGAGGCGCTCTTCTGATTGGTCGCCGTAAGCACACAGCGACCAATCAGAAGAGCTCCTCACTTCCCATAGACATACATAGCGGTGTGTCGCCGATTTTATGCCCGCGCCCCTGGTTCTATTTTCGGCCAGGGGACTCGGCTCTGGTCGGTAGTTCGACGGGGCCCTGGTTCTATTTTCAGCCAGGGGACTCGGCTCTGATCCGTCGTTCCACGGTGCCGGAAACTCGCAATGAGCGCTTCGCGGCGATAGCTAGCGTATCAGCAACGACTTGCAATGATTGCGAGTCGTTGGTAAGGCGCGAGCAATGTCCGCGAAGCGCTGATTGCCAGTTTCCGGCACCGTGGAACGACGGATCAGAACCGAGTCCCCTGGCCGAAAATAGAACCAGGGGCCCGGCCATAAAATCGCCGACACACCGCTATGTATGTCTATGGGAAGTGAGGCGCTCTTCTGATTGGCCGCTGTGGATTTTCAAAAATGGCGCCACGAGTGTGATTGGAGGGCGCATTCCCATACAGATGCATTGAGAAATGAGGCGCGATTGTGATTGGTTGTTGGACATGGCGGTTTGCTTCCGATTGGTCAGCGCTCAGCGGGGAAAGCGGCACTTTCCTTGCCGAGCGCCTGGTTCGATTTTCGGTCACGCCGTTCGGGAGGGTGGAAGTCTGTAGCTCCGCCCCGCTCTGTTGTGATTGGACAGCGGCATCTTCACACAGTAGCGCCGACCAATCGTATTCATAGCGCCATGTTTATGAAGTTTCTGCTCTCCAATCAAATAGCGGCTGGCGTCTGCCGGTTTTTTATGAATGAACATTTCGCGTCCGCCATCTTAGAGCGGGAAATTTGAATTTGTGAACTATGTAAAAGTTAAAAAGCTGTTTTCACAGTACAATCTCACATCAGATTATATGTTCCTAATGCCTATGCTTATATTAACCCCTTCTTTATACTAATTTCATATCAGCTACGTTTCACCATATTGACCTGTTTTTTTCAAACTTTATTAACCCCTTCTATTCTATTTCTGCTCCACTTGCTATCTCACTATGTGCTGTACTAAGGCCATTTCTACATTAACCTCTTCTATGCCTTTTGCATTTTAGTTTTCCCCCACACTGTTTTATATGGTTCAAACTGCTACATTAACCCCTTGCATTCTGTTTGCTATTCACTAACTCTGTCCCTATGTGCTGTACTCATTACATTTGAAATTTAACCTCTTCTATACCATTTCTTACTTATTTTCTATTCCACACTGTTTTATAGGAGTGCAAGTAGTACATTAACCCCTTCTATTGTCTTGGCTATTCACTGCCTATGTCACTATGTAGTCTACTACTGCCATTTGAATACTAACTTCTTTAATACTATTTTTCATTTTATTGATCGTGCCGTATTTTGTACGCGTGCCAGTGGTACATTAACCCCTTACAGACTGTTCTTTATTTTATTTCTACTTGCAGTGTGTCGTTAGACTCTTATGAGTACATTAACCCGTTATATGCTATTTTGCTTATATTTCATACTAATTAGTCTGTAGGACTACTACCTGTCTTATATTTAACAGTTTGGATGTAATGCTACCTGTCCCTTTCACATCAGCAGTAATTTAAAATCGTGGCAGATGCGGTGAAAAAAATCGCATCTGCTCTGTTTGCTGCATAGCTGCTGCATAACTGCTGCACTTGCGGTCCGGTTCCGGTAATCGCCATTGTCAGTATATAGGGACTTGCGGCAGATGCCGCAAGTGCGCTTTGGCTCTTGCGCCAGGTGCTGCCGCAAAATAAATCACGGTCGCCCACCGTTTTTTATCGCCCCACCACCTGCCGCAAGTGCTAAACCCCAATTGCCGCACCTGCCGCAAGTCACTATATACTGACTATGGCGATTAACGCAACCGCTCGCAAGTGCAGCGGTTATGCTGCGGCTATGCACCAAACGCCGCAGATGCAGTTTTTTCACCGCATCTGATGCTATTTCAAATTACCGCTAATGTGAAAGGGCCTGTCGTCACAGTAGGACATTAACTACTTTTACATACCAAATATATTGGTTGCATGCCATTTTACCCTCTATGACCGACTGGGGACCCTTTCACACGCGCGTTGTACATGCCGATTTACATTATTCCATAACATGTGGAAATATTTCCATTATTAACGCAAGTTCCCCATACCCGTCACTTAGGGTGCGGTTGCGTAAGGTCACGCTACATCGCAGGATTAACGTTGATTTTTACATTGACCTGCCTGTTTCACCATGTACTCCAGAAGTGGCCTTATTTCTATTTTCACCATGCTTGGTCACATTCTGCCATTTCACGCTCGCTGCTAATGCCGCTGTTTCCTCCAACTCCAGCAAGAAAAACAAAAAAACACTACTTCCCCTATAATCCCAAAACCCTACGTTAAAGGAACAAAATAACGCTACCTCTCCCATTTTGCACCACCTTCTGCAACTCCACCCCTGCTGCCAGTTATGCGGAACTTCCTGTCATATCGATACTTTAACCGCTTTTTTTACAATGTTGGAAATCTGCTTTTACAACGCGCCTCTCAAAGGGCCCTTACATCCATTTGTCTTGCCTTTAACTCTCTTTTTAAGGACTTTAAACACACTGATTTCCATTCACTACTCCATACAGTTAACATCATGAAATATTTGTTTCGTACTTTAATTTATTTCATTTTCACAGGTTATTGAAATACACACTTTCCTTTTATTGTTTTTGCCTATTTAGACATAGTTATTATTGATTGTTTCCTTAACTAACACACTCTAGCTCATTTTGGATTTGATTGACTGACTATTCTTATTAAGATGAGCTCTCCAACAAAAAATATCGCTCTTGCCAAGGAGGCTGCATCTACGCCTAAGAAGAAGCGTGCAGAGGAGACTTCGGAACAGACACGTCTTCGGTTAGATCGTGATAAGGCTGCTAAAGCGAAACGCATTGCAGAGGAGACTTCGGAAGAGAGACGTCTTCGGTTAGATCTTCGTAACGCTGCTAAGGCGAAACGCATTGCAGAGGAGACTTCAGAAGAGAGGCGTCTTCGCTTAGATAGTGATAAGGCTGCTAAGGCGAAACGCACTGCTGAGGAGACTTCGGAAGAGAGACGTCTTCGGTTAGATCGTGTTAAGGCTGCTCACGCCAAACGCATTGCAGAGGAGACTTCGGAAGAGAGACGTGTTCGTTTACAACGTCTTAAGGCTGCTAAAGTGAAACTCATTGCCAAACTGTCTTCTCCAATTAGACGTTTTCGGTTGGATGCTGCGAAGGCTGCTTCGAAGAAACGTATTGCTGAACTGTCTTCTGAAGAAAGAAGTCAACGAAAGTCAAAAAGAGCCATGGATGCGCGTGCCAGACGGGAAAAACAACAAATTACTGTCACTGAAGAACCGTCTGACAAAGATACTACTCCTGCCTCTTCGTGTACTGACATTCTACCAAGTGAACAGCCTTTAACACCTCTCATGACCTCCATGGAAAACAAAGAAGCAAAGGTTCAAAAGGAGTCTGTGCGTATGCGCAAGAAGCGTGCCGAGGAGAGTTCTGAAGAAAGACGACTTTGCTTGGATAAGGAAAAGGCTGCTTTGAAAACACGGCTTTCAAAAGAGTCTTTTGAAGGAAGGACGGAACAATTAGGCAAAAAATCCATGCCTGCGCGTCAAAGACGCAAACACCAAGAGTTCATGCCTACAGGAGATCCGTCTGACCCTCATACTGCTGCCACCTCTTCCTGTGACCCTCATACTGCTGCCACCTCTTCGTCTGACCGTCATACTGCTGCCACCTCTTTGTCTGACTGTCATACTGCTGCTACTTCTTCGTCTGATCCTCATACTGCTGACACCTTTTCGTCTGATCCTCATACTGCTGCCACTTCTTCGTCTGATCCTCATACTGCTGCCACCTCTTTGTCTGATCCTCATACTGCTGCCACCTCTTCTTTTACTGTGTTAACTACAACTGAACAGCCTTTACCACATCGCAAGGCCACATCTAAAAGAAAACACTCTGCTGAGGAGACGCCATACAGCAAACAGTCTAACATTATCTGCAAAAAAAGGACAAGACAGATGCGTCAAGATACGCTGTCTCCTACGTCTAAACAACTCCGCTTGACCCATTTGTCTGATAGACGTCGTGACGTACGCACACGTTCTTCCACTTCAACATTGCAAGAGCCACAACGCAATTTATATTCAACTTCTTCTTTTCTTGAATGTTTTGATTCTACGTCCCTTCCACGTCTCATCTATGTGGGATTACACAATAAACAGTTACATTAGTTATCTACACCTTTCCTACATCCAATGGGATTTACTGATGAGGATCATGCTATTGGAAAACATACCTGTGGTTTCATGAATGTAATATGTGAACATTGTGAGGCTCGACATTTTACTGATGAACGCCCATCAGATCAACAGTTTACTCTTTGTTGCCACAAGGGAAAAGTAAAGGTACCATTACCTCAATACCCGGAGGTCTTCCAACGCCTGCTGAAAGGAGAGAGTGAGTACAGTAAAAATTTGATGCAGAATATCAGGAGCATTAATAGTTCTTTTGCTTTTGCCTCCATGGGTTCCCATGTTTCTCCACCACCTGGACACGGCCCTTACTGTTTCCGAATTCATGGGCAAATTTATCATCGCACTGGAACACTCCATCCTGCTGAAGATCAACCTCCAGCATATGCACAACTGTACATTTTAGATACTGCAAGTGCTGTAGAACAACGGATACAGTCTCCAGAAAATGTGAAATGTCATCCTACTTTAATGAGTATCATTGCTCTTCAATTGGATAATATGAATCCCTTTGTTTCGGCCTACAAAATGCTACGTGACGTTGAATTAGAAGAACAACAGAAGGCAGTAGAACATGGCACCGTCATGCCAAATATTATCATGGCCATTAAACAAGACAGAGACCAAGACCCTAGACGCTATAACAATCCTACTGTCAATGAAGTTGCTGTGGTCTTTGAACATGCTGATGGAGAGCCACCATTCAATAGAGACATTTTAATTCATTTGAAACCTGATCCAAATAACCCCTTGGCCCCAAAAACACAGCAAGTCAGTATTCTACACAGCAATTTAGATGCATTACTGTATCCCTTATTTTTCCCTCATGGAGAACAAGGCTGGCATGAGGGACTCAAGCATCAAGGCCAAACTCAACGCAGGGTTACACAGCTCCAGTATTATTGCTATTTGTTGTCTGTACGGAATCGGTTCAATCCTGTCCTGAATGGTGGCAAACTAACGCAGCAGTACTTAGTGGATGCGTATGTGAAAATCGAGGCTAATCGCTTAAATTTTATCCGTCAACACCAAAAGGATTTAAAAGTGGAGGATTATTGCGTACTCCAGGAACATCTCCTGAAAAAATCTGTTGAGAAAGGTATTCCCATTGGCAAGACGGTCATTTTACCATCTTCCTTTGAAGGCAGTCCAAGAAACATGCAGCAACGTTATCAGGATGCCATGGCTATTGTGACTAAATTTGGACGACCGGATCTTTTGGTAACCATGACCTGTAATCCTAAATGGAGGGAGATTACAAACAATTTAGAGCCATGGCAGCGTGTGGAACATAGACCTGATTTAGTCGCCCGTGTCTTCAGAATTAAACTGGAAGCGCTATTAAAAGACATTAACACTGGATTATTTGGCAAAGTTTGTGCAATGGTTCATGTTATTGAATTCCAAAAGCGTGGCCTACCACACGCTCACATTTTGATCATTCTGGATAGCAAATCCAAACTAAGAACTGAGGTTGAAGTGGATAATATAGTTTGGGCTGAAATCCCTGATCCAGAAGATTACCCTGTGCTCCATGAAATTGTGATGCAACACATGATTCATGGACCCTGTGGACAACACAACCCCAATTCTCCATGTATGGATCTTGGAAAGTGTAAGAAAGGTTTTCCTAAAGATTTCCAAGCAAAAACACTCTTAGCTGAGGATACATACCCTACTTATCAAAGAAAGGAAGGATCATCCTTTGAACACCATTCAAAGATGATTGATAATTCTTGGGTTGTTTCCTATAACCCTTTCCTACTATTAAAATACAAGTGTCATATTAATGTTGAGGTATGTGCTTCCATTCAAAGTGTTAAATACCTATTCAAATATGTCTACAAAGGACATGATAAAGCCAATCTTGAAATTTGCCAAACTAATATCCACCATGATGAAACACATCAATTCATGGATTCAAGATACGTGAGTGCACCGGAGGCAGCTTGGCGAATATTTGCTTACCCGATGCATAGACAATCGCACTCCATTATTCGCCTCCCACATTCTCAACCACTTTATTTTCATGAGGATGACTCTGTTGACAACATCAGTTACACAATGCACAGAAAATCCACTCTTATGGCGTACTTTGAGCTCAATGAGAATGACCCGCATTCTCATGATTACTTATACCGCCAAATTCCAGAGCACTATGTTTGGAAACAAGGTGCATGGGAAATTAGAAAGCGAGGAGGTTCTTCAGTGATTGGAAGAATGTATACTGTCAGTATGAAAGATCAAGAACGGTACTATTTAAGGTTGTTGTTACTGCATGTCAAAGGAGCAACAAGTTTTGACAACATAAAGACTGTTAATGAAGTCACATACCCAACTTTTAAAGAGGCAGCATTAGCTCTTGGATTGCTCCTCGATGACACTGTTTGGAGAAATACTTTATTGGATGCCTGTGTTCTCAACATGCCTGCACAGCTTCGTGATATGTTTGCATATATATGTATTTTTGGTCCTCCAGCTCATCCATTGGAGTTGTGGCAAGAATTTAAACAAGACTTTATCCAAGACTACTGCCATGCATATCACTCCAACACTGAGGAGTGTGAGAATTGTGAAGGATATGCTATGACTGATGTCCAAACTGTTCTAAAATTTCATGGCAAAACTTTTACTGATTTTAATCTACCACGACCAAAAAGAAAGCCACACATCGCTCCACTATACAACAAGGATGATGAGTTAAGAAGAGCTCAGCAAATGAAAGCTGCTTTAAATGACCAACAACTTTTGGCCTATGATGCGATCAATCAAGCTTTACACGATAGAAGTCTACAACCTAAGTGCTTTTTCATTGACGGTCCAGGTGGCAGTGGGAAAACATATCTGTATGATTTATTAATCCATGAACTAAGAGGAGAAGGCGAAATTGTATCACCTGCAGCCAGTACAGGGATTGCAGCTAACTTACTGCAAGGAGGAAGAACCATCCATTCGCTTTATGGCATACCAATTCCAATAAATGAAACATCCGTTTCCAGAATTAAAAATGATACAGATGCTGCACAACATTTGAAAAGTACCAAACTTTTCATTATTGACGAGTCCACTCTGTTATCTGAATATGCATTGCATGTGATAGATCAACTTTTACGGGATGTCATGACAACAGATATTTCCAATAAAAATACAACACCTTTTGGAGGGAAAGTCATTGTTCTGGGAGGAGACTTTCGACAGTGTCTGACTATCATCCCTCATGGTACAAGAACTGACATTATAGAGAGTTGTATTAAATACTCACGACAATGGCAGCTTTTCACTCAATTGCCACTCTTCAACAACATGCGTTCCATTGATCCTGATTATACTTCAACTGGGAAATGGTGAATTGTCCAATAATTTCAACCTTGAAGATGATATCATTGAAATCTCACAAGACATGATCTGCACTGGCTCACTCATACTTGCTATATTTGGTGAAAACATTCTCATTGATGTACATAACAATGAAAGCATTCAAATTGCTGCATCACATGCCATTCTTTGCCCTAAAAATGACCATGTGGATATGGTGAACTCTAAGCTCATGGATTGCATTGCTGGTGAATACACTGAATACATTAGTGATGATTCCATTGATCCTGATGAGACTGAAGATCCAGATCAATATCCTGTGGAATTTTTAAATTCACTCACACCAACAGGAATGCCTTCTCATCGCCTCAAATTAAAAATCGGTACCATTGTCATGCTTTTACGCAACTTTAACAGCAGAAAAGGTCTTTACAATGGGACTCGCTTGATTGTCATCGCTTTGTTTGACAATCTGATTCAAGCAAAAGTCATTACTGGGTCTGCAGAAGGAAATGTGTGAAAAGACGATGCAATGTTAAGGTCAAAGTGCTGGATACACCCATTCAGGGAAAGTTGCTGCCTAATTCTGAAAAAGTCTTTACTAAAAATATTGTCTATAAGAATATTTTATCTTAAATTCTTTAGATATATATTACATTTACATACATGATGGATATAACAATGAAAGCATTCAAATTGCTGCATCACATGCCATTCTTTGCCCTAAAAATGTCCATGTGGATATGGTGAACTCTAAGGTTATGGATTGCATTGCTGGTGAATACACTGAGTACATTAGTGATGATTCCATTGAGACTGAAGACTCAGACCAATATCCAGTGGAATTTTTAAGTTCACTCACACCAATGGGAATGCCTTATCATCGCCTCAAATTACTAATCGGTACCATTGTCATGCTTTTGCGCACCTTTAACAGCATAAAAGGTCTTTGCAATGGGAATCGCTTCATTGTCATCACTTTGTTTGACAATCTGATTCAAGCAAAAGTCATTACTGGCTCTGCAGAAGGAAATGTGGTGTTTATTCCAAGGATTTATTTATCTCCATCAGAGACTGCCTTACCTTTCAAGTTAAGACGTCGACAATTTACCGTGAAGTCTACTTTTGCCATGACCATCAACAAATCCCAAGGCCAAACACTGGAGAAAGTAGGGATTTTTTTGTCACAACCCGTTTTTGGACATGGACAGTTATATGTGTTTTTTTTACGAGTGAAAAGACGATGCAATGTTAAGGTGAAAGTGCTGGATACACCCATTCAAGTCAAATTGCTGCCCAATAGTGAAATACTCTTTACTCAAAATAATCTCTCTAATATATTATTTTAAATTCTTTAGATACATATTAGATTTAGATACATAGTTACTTTCTAATTAAACACAAATATTACAATAAATTAGTTTAGCCATAGATGTATAAGAATAGAAAAAAAAATACAAAAAAAATTATTTTAGTTATAGAAAAAGATATTATAATTAGTTATTAGATATAAAATAGTTATTTAAGAAATATAGTCGTTAGTGTTCATTTTCACTAAAAATATAGTGTATAAAAATATTTTACTTACAATTCTTTAGATACATGTTACATTTAGATACATAGTTATTTTCAAATTAGACACAAATATTACTATATAAATTAGTTTAGCCATAGATGTATACAAAAAAAAAAAAAAAAAGTCATTTAAGATATATAGTCGTTATTTTCACTTTTCACTAAAAATATAGTGTATAAAAATATTTTACTTTCAATTCTTTAGATACATATTACATTTATTTACATAGTTACTTTCTAATTAAACACAAATATTACAATAAATTAATTTAGCTATAGATGTATAGGAATAGAAATATGCAAAAATACCAAAAATATTAGTTTAGTTATAAAGATATTATAATTAGTTTTTAGATATAAAATAGTTATTTAAAATATATAGTAATTACTTTTTTAGCTTCGAAAATTTCTTTTTACATTTCATTGTATATGTATGTAAACACACATTTTTTTTGGCGTGGTGCTGCTGGGCGGCGATATTTGATATTTAAGGCTCCGGAACAACATCTGCATATATTCATGCGTGACAGGTGATAAGTGTCTGGTCTTGATGGGAGGAGGGAGTGTGCACCTATTATGTCTTAATCTGTGATAGGACAAATGGTTATTTGCCTAATTAAGAGCACTATTATATAATGTCTAGGGGAATGAGGTAACAATACCCCTGAGGAAGCCAGTGGGCGTAACGCGTGGGGCTCATTCCATCACCTGACTCTCTGCTGCATATGGTCTGATTCAGCTAATGATAAACCTGGAACTTTTCAGCTCTATGGACTCTCTAAACCACAACTGGAGATGATACATCTATCAGGTTATATTACTGAACATATATTGCCATATTTGTCTATGCACTGGTACTTGTAAACTTTTGGGCCTCTTATTGATGTCTCTAAATTCTGGTTACATCAGGTTATCTATATTGTCTGTCGAACATATATATGCATTATTTAATTTGGCTCTGTGAACAATAGGTGCAATATAGATATGGCTGTAGTACTTTACTTGTATTGAGACCACTGTGCAGCATGGTCAGTACCCACACACCTCACTTGTAGTCTGTGTACTACTTTTACTTATGTTTTAAATGTGTGTGTCATTATAATTCAGTGTTCAATAAAGTTTATACATTGTTTATAGATCCTGTGTGGCGGTTCCTTTAGGGTTATTCTTTACAGCATATATTTGAATTTTCAGGCTGTAGGTGCCTTGATTATACACCAAAAAACCCTTTGTTTTCTTGAGTACTAACATTATATTGGTGGTTGGCACACGCCTGTACACTTTATATCGTGGTGCATAGATGGATTAGTTCCCTTGTTCTATGTGATTGTTGGTTACAGGTGGCCTCATACACCACCTTTTGTCCTAATCCTGTTATTGCACACGTTATTCTTATATTCATAGAAAGTTGTGTACTTTCCATTTACATTTCTGAGTTTGTTAGCAACATGTCTATGGATTTGGCAGCTAGAGAGGCTGCGTGGGATGATCAGGTATCCTCTGTTTTCCACTCTGAGATCCCGCTTGTTGAAAATGATGATTTTCAATCCCTGACTACTCGCCTGATGGGCTTACACAGGAGCCATATCCGCATATGGTGGAACGTGAAAAGCCTTCAGGAATACAGCAAAGTGAATTTAATTCCCCGTGGGTTACGCGTGCAGATATTCCCTGCATGGGAAGTTGAGCAGGATTTTAGGTTGCTTTGGGAGAGTGGCCTAGTGGAGTGCTCTCAGATCCTTATCAAGATGTTGATTTCTCATGACCAATCTTTGCTGTCCAAGATTAAGGAGGAAATTAAAGAATTGGACGATAAACTCCTGGTCTTTGACCAACTAACTTTGGTACAGCCGTTTTTGACCAGACTCAAAACCAACATTGAGAAATATGAGAAAGAAGTGATGATTGGCAAGAGAAATAAATTTATAAGAGACAGACAGGATTTCGAGACCCATAGGGCTTACAAGTGGGTGCATAGTGGCAATAGACGTAATAACAAAAAACCTAAAAATGTTCCACAGGGGCACCTCCGGTGCCACCTGGTGGACAAGATATTGCACCACCCAGTATGACCAATATCCCAGCGACATCTCAACCTGCTATTACTGACCCGGTAGAAGGAATGTCTAGCGATTTTTTACCTACAGACTACAGCGATCTAGAAGGAGGACGAGGAGAGGCGGTCGTAAATACCAGGCTGCGAAACAAAAAGCTCTCCAAAAAGAAATCTCCCTTCGGACAGCCCAATCGGAATCAACGTCTGAGACGACATCCATACTGAGTGGTAAGGACAGTCTCCAAATCATCAATTTGACAGATTACCAGCTCTCTGAGTTGGAGACCAGAGTTCTATCAAGGGGCTTATCCTTTTCTCCCACAAAGACATTGGATAAATTTATTTTAATTAAGGACGTTTATTTATTTTGTAGAAATCTTACCTTTAGGTATCTCTACCAGACACCTACGGCAATTGCAGATACACCTGAGCACGAACAGAGGGTACTACGTGAACTGCTGGATCTGTTGCAGGAACATGATGAACCAACAGGTAGGCGGATATGCAATCTAAGACTACCTTCACAGCACACTCCCTCTTTAAACATGTCTCCAACAATCATGACTTTCTTTCATACCATGGTATATGACATCAAAGCATTAAAGAAGAAAAACAACTACAAGTTGGATAACTTGACCAGGCATGAAAGAGAAGCCCTTCGTACCTTGGAAGGTAATAAGGCCTTCGTTATTAAAGAGGCCGATAAAGGGGGCAATGTGGTGCTGTGGCCTATTGAGCAATATGTAGGTGAAGCACATCGTCAATTGCATAATCCTAACCTCTACACTAAACTTCCCTCAGATCCAACAGCCATTTTTCAGAAGAAATTGTGTAACCTCATCTCCGATGCTTTTCATATGGGCATAATCAATAAAAGGGAGAAAGAGTTCTTGACGCCAGCCAATCCGATAATCCCCACTTTTTACCTTCTGCCGAAGGTGCATAAGTCTTTGAATAATCCACCTGGGAGACCCATTGTGTCTGGGGTTGGTAGCTTGATTGAACATTCATGTGAGTATGTTGATTTTTTTCTTCAACCACTAGTTACCAATCTAAAATCATACATCAGGGACACATTACATCTCCTGGAAGTTTTGGAGAAATTACGGATACCGGACAACATACTACTTGTCTCGCTTGATATTGAAGCCCTCTACACAAGCATCGGACACGAGGTTGGACTGCATGCCGTATCTACGTTTCTGGAGAGGGAACTCGGCGGTAAGACACTGCATAATGATTTCCTGCTCAGACTGCTTTGTTTTACCCTATAGCAGAACTACTTTGTCTTCGATCGGACCTTCTACAGGCAGATCTCTGGCGCGGCGATGGGGGCGCGTTGTGCCCCCTCCTTCGCCAACCTGTTTCTTGGGTGGTGGGAGGGGGAGTGCGTGTACCCTTCGCCGGCCTTTCAGGGGTCTGTCTGTGGTTGGTTCCGTTATATCGATGATGTGGTTTTTCTGTGGAGGGGTACCAGGGAGTCATGTTTGGATTTCATTACAGGTCTCAATCAGAATACTCTAAATATCCGTCTGACATGGAACATCTCGGCCACTACATTGGACTTTTTAGACGTACAACTACAACTTGATGGAAACAGAATACGGACATGTCTACATCGTAAGGTAACTGCCAGTAATAGTCTGCTCCACCATGACAGCTTTCACCCACCACATCTTAAAAGGGGTATTCCAACTGGACAGTTTTTGAGGGTAAAACGTAATTGTAGCCTACAAGAAGACTTCGTTCGCCAATCCCTTGATCTGAGTCATAGATTTCGGGAACGTGGTTATCCTAAAAGCCTGGTGAGTCGGGCTTATAACCATGCTAGGGAACAAGAAAGATCTACCCTATTGAAACCTAGAACTAGAGTTGGACAGATACCCTCTACACCCCGTCTTGTTACCACCTTTAACAACCAATGGGGTTTGCTGCATAAAAACTGGAGCATTTTGACGTCTGACAGTAAAATATGCCCTCTTGTTTCAGAGAAGCCATTACTCACTGCGAGAAGGGCACGTAACCTACGAGACGCTCTTACAAGAAGCCACTTCACCAGGCCCTCGTCAAGGTTGGGCACAGGCTTCACCCTTAAAGGCTCTTTTTCCTGTGGGAACTGCTGTATCTGTCAGTTTATGCCAAGAACCACGAGTTTTACCAATAAACAGAATGGGAAGGAATACGAATTACAACAATACATTAATTGTCGTTCTCAGAATGTGGTATATGCTCTAACCTGCCCCTGTGGGTTGCACTACGTGGGCCAAACCACACAAGAACTCCGAAAGAGGATACAACAACATTTCTCGAACATCTCCCTGGCTAGTGAACATCTCAAAAAAGGTAAAACTATCTCTACGGTTGCTGAGCATTACAAAGACAAACACGGCGGCAGAATCCACGGTACGGAGATCGTGGGCCTTCAACAGATTAAAACGAACATTCGGGGTGGCAATGCCTCCTTGCCCTTGCTGCGGGCCGAGTCACGTTGGATCTTTAATCTAAATTGTATATTTCCCCATGGTATTAATGAAAACCTTTTATTTACAGGGTTTTACAAACAGTGATTATATAGCCATTATCTAGGCATAGTAAACACGTCAGTGGTCCTACTTGTTATTAGATGTGATCTTCGTGTTCTTGCCTTTCTTACATGTGGGTAAAATCCTCTCTTTATGCTTCTTACACTAAACTGTCCTTTTGTTGTGGCCACAACAAACATATTTTTCCATTTTATTTGTGCTTGCATTGGATCCTCTAGATGCATAAATTTATACAGTTATCTGTTTCACCCTCGCTAGTTTTTTCCTCCCTTGTTTTTGCCATCTCCATATTTGGGGTATTATTCCTCAGCATGTTGTGTCCTGTATTATCCCCCTATTGGTGGTGTTGTATTTAGTAATGTTTAACCCTATTGAATGTGCCATACAGTGTGTATTTGTCTAAATCTGTTGTTGTCACTCTCCCCCGGCGGTTCCGTGATTGCTGACACCTTTAGCATCACACAGCAGAAGTCTCCGGGCCAGCCCCTTTGCATTCATTGCATGTAATGACGCGTCGGAGGACCGCCGCGTCATTTCCGCCCTCTAACCTTGTGACTTCCGGCTTGCGTTCCAGCTGGAACGCAAGCTTCTACGCATGCGCGGGCATTCTGAACCACGCTGCCATGGAGGCGCATGTTAAAGCACACTGGCGTGGTGCTGCTGGGCGGCGATATTTGATATTTAAGGCTCCGGAACAACATCTGCATATATTCATGCGTGACAGGTGATAAGTGTCTGGTCTTGATGGGAGGAGGGAGTGTGCACCTATTATGTCTTAATCTGTGATAGGACAAATGGTTATTTGCCTAATTAAGAGCACTATTATATAATGTCTAGGGGAATGAGGTAACAATACCCCTGAGGAAGCCATGGGCGTAACGCGTGGGGCTCATTCCATCACCTGACTCTCTGCTGCATATGGTCTGATTCAGCTAATGATAAACCTGGAACTTTTCAGCTCTATGGACTCTCTAAACCACAACTGGAGATGATACATCTATCAGGTTATATTACTGAACATATATTGCCATATTTGTCTATGCACTGGTACTTGTAAACTTTTGGGCCTCTTATTGATGTCTCTAAATTCTGGTTACATCAGGTTATCTATATTGTCTGTCGAACATATATATGCATTATTTAATTTGGCTCTGTGAACAATAGGTGCAATATAGATATGGCTGTAGTACTTTACTTGTATTGAGACCACTGTGCAGCATGGTCAGTACCCACACACCTCACTTGTAGTCTGTGTACTACTTTTACTTATGTTTTAAATGTGTGTGTCATTATAATTCAGTGTTCAATAAAGTTTATACATTGTTTATAGATCCTGTGTGGCGGTTCCTTTAGGGTTATTCTTTACAGCATATATTTGAATTTTCAGGCTGTAGGTGCCTTGATTATACACCAAAAAACCCTTTGTTTTCTTGGGTTTACATACAGTATCATGGAATTTTCCTATATATATATATGTTCAGCAAGGTTAAGATGAGTTTGTGGCTCATCAAGGAGTAGTTACACAATTCCCTACAAGGTTAATTGGGCTGTATTTCATTAGATTTTCTCCTCCTATAGCTTGAATATCAAAGGAAGTTTTCCTGGCCTGCACAGGGTGCTGGAGTTTATGAGCCCCCCGATTCACTATGTAGTCTGCGTTTTATGTTCTACATACGGTATAATCACATATAAATCCAAAGGATTACACCAAATATTCATTAGTAGTGAGGGTAATCAGATTCCCCAAGCAGCGGTGTTAGGTAAATACCAATACATCACCACAAGGTCTCATCAACCTTTCCCCTCAGGGTACTCACTAATATGAACCTATACTGTGAGATCAACACTGCACAATGTGAGTATCACAGGGTCAGACAAACACAAGCACCATGAAGGTAAACTCATTTGAGGACCGTATCCACATACCTCCCAGATCTTGTTACCGGTCACACTGGGCCTCCACCTCACCCTGACGCGTTTCGTCTCACAGGACTTTATCAAAGGGTAGTGTGCCCTACAGTATTCTTAATGTAAGTTGCATGAAATGTTTATGGAATTTGTGGTTTGCTTGCGGTAGTTGCAGCACATGTGCTTTCGACAGTTTCAATCGCCAAAATCAGTTAGCTCTCATTTTTAGTGGTTGCATTTAGTCAACCTGTTAAAGCTCTGCTTGCCGTATTTACTGCAAGCTAACTGCAAGTTCCATATTTACTACATGTTACTTGCTGAAAGTGAGCTGTAGGTAGTCCCTTTGGTGCCAAGTTCAGAAATTGTATTTGGTTATTCCATACCTTCTCAAATAGCCAAAAAATATCTGCTTTAAAAGGAGTCTAACTATTAATTATTAGGGATAGAGTAGAGTAGGTCCCACCAGCTGTAAGGCTACCTTCCCGTGTTTGGTGGGGAAACATGTACTGGCTCAATCATAGATTATTAATATTCATATATAAATTGAATATACGTAATCTGTACAAAACATCGGTGCCAGTATCTGTACGAAAAGCCTTGCCTTAGAATCATGACATGTACTACACTGACATATACCATACAAACATTGGTAGTTGATAGATAGATATCATGTCTTATGTGCATTATTGTCAAATTTGAATGAATAATGTATATATGCATGCTACACTCCTGATTCTTTAACATTGGGCCGCCATCTATCATGGAATAATTGGATTATTAGTTAAAACTCTAATTTAATAAACTATACACCGATTCTAGAATCCCGATGCAATCACATCGGGCTCACAGCTAGTTTGTCATAAATCCCAAAATATAATGAACTTGTGATTTTATTTCTCTACTACCTGGTGGCCCGATTCTAACGCATCGGGTATTCTAGAATATGTGGGTGAGGGGTGCAGGTTTACGGCAGGGCGGGTGTACGTCGGTGCGGTTGTGCGAGTGTGCAGCGGTGACCCCCTCAATTTTCACCCGCTCCAGGCTTCTTTACAGCCGCCTCTCACCCTAGCATGTCTTCTTCTTCCTCCTCCAGCATAGACGTCAACAATTCCAAGGCCTGAGGAGGCAAAGTTAACAGGGGGCATCATAGTAGGCGTGTCCAAGCGCATAGCCCTGATGTGGTGGGCGTGCCCTTGTTCACGGCCATTACGACGCCCCCTTTGGTAGTTCCACCCCCAACCCCTGCGACCTTTGAATTTCTGGAGTCTATGCCACGAAAAGAAGAAGAAGAATGGTGGGGTGTGCGGCGGGCAGAGGAGCATGGAGCGGCGGCCGGGAGGGAGCATGGTGCGGGTGAGTAGCGGGCTGAAGACTGAGCGCAGGGGGACCGGGAGACCAGGCGGACTGTGCCTGTTTCGCTGTAACAGAAATCCTGCGTCGCTGATTGGTCGCACCCAGCCAGCTGCGAACAATCAGCGACGGGGGTTTTGAGTTAGAGACAGTGTGACGTGAGTGCAGGGCAGAGTATGATGTGAGTGCAGGGCAGAGTATGATGTGAGTATAGGGCAGAGTGTGATGTGAGTACAGGGCAGAGTGTGACGTGAGTGCAGGTCAGAGTGTGACGTGAGTGCAGGGCAGAGTTTGACGTGAGTGCAGAGTAAGTGTGAGTGGTGGGTGAGTGTGAGTGCAGGGTGAGTGTAGGGTGTGTGGGTGTAAGTGGTCTGCAGTACCTGGCTCCTGGTGCTGTGTGCGTTTAGCTTAAGGACCTCTGGTGATGTCACAGCCATGTGATCTTGCTCCGGCCATGATTGTGACATCATCAGAGGTCCTGTAAGTATAGTGCCCGCGTCACACATAACGACGCACCAGCGATACGATAACGATACGACCTGGCCGGGATCGCTGGTGCGTCATTTTCACATCGCTGTTCATTTCAAATAGCGGGACAGGAAAGCCGACAGTGAAGTCGGCTTTCCCGCCCGCAATGTGAGTGTAGCGCTGTCGTCTCTGTCACGGCAATCCCGCATCGCTGATGAGTCGCCAGTGCTTTTTCTGTAAAAAACATATTTGCCGGTACGCATTTCAGATTCATTTTCCCTGTGCACAGGGGTGCAGAATGGCTCTCTGCCGCTTGAGCCTAGGTGAGGACCGGGGGGGTGGGGTTGCTTTCGGCAGCTGCAGGTGAGCAGCGGGGGGGTTTGCTGTCGGCGGCCGCGGGTGGGTGGGGTGGGGTTGCTGTCGGCAGCCACGGGTGGGTGGGGTGGGGTTGCTGTCGGCGGCTGCGGGTGAGGAGCGGGGAGGGTGGGTGCTGTCAGAAGCCATCGCTGGTGATTTTACCTTATGCAGCCGGTGCACGTCACACAGGGAGTCGGCTGCATGTGCAGGCACCACCCCTTTTGCTCTGCGGCTCCCCCTGCCTCCTTGCCGCCTGAGCCAGAAGGCTCATATTGACCATTGGACAGTGCGGCCCTGCCTATGCATGGCACACATCCCCTATGCATGGCACACGTCCCCTATGCATGGCACATGTCCCCTATAATTGGCACACGTCCATTATGCGTGGCACATGTCCCCTATGCATGGCACACGTTCATTATGCATGGCACACGTCCATTATACATTGCAAACGTCCATTATGCATGGCACAAGTCCCCTATGCATGGCACATGTCACCTATGCATGGCACACGTCCATTATGCATGGCACACATCCATTATGCATGGCACATGTCCCCTATGCGTGGAACATGTCCCCTATGCGTGGCACACATCCCCTATGCGTGGCACACGTCCCCTATGCATGGCACACGTCCGCTATGCTTGGCACACATCCCCTATGCATGGCACACGTCCCCAATGCATGGCACACGTCCATTATGCATGGCACACATCCCCTATGCATGGTACACGTCCCCTATGCATGGCACACGTCCCCTATGCATGGCACATGTCCCCTATGCATGGCACATGTTCCCTATGCATGGCACACGTCCACTATGCATGGCACACGTCCACTATGTATGGCACACGTTCCCTATGTGTGGCACACATCCCCTATGTGTGGCACACGTCCCCTATGTGTGGCACATGTCCCCTATGCTTGGCACACGTCCCCTATGCTTGGCACATGTCCTGTATGTGTGGCACATGTCCCCTATGCGTGGCACATGTCCCCTATGCATGGCACACGTCCATTATGCATGGCACACGTCCCCTATGCATGGCACAAGTCCCCTATGTGTTGCACAAGTCCCCTATGCATGGCACACGTCCCCTATGCATGACACACGTCCCCTATGCGTGGCACACGTCCCCTATGTGTGGCACATGTCCCCTATGCTTGGCACACGTCCCCTATGCATGGCACATGTCCTGTATGTGTGGCACATGTCCCCTATGCATGGCACACGTCTATTATGCATGGCACACGTACCCTATGCATGGCACAAGTCCCCTATGCATGGCACAAGACCCCTATGCAAGGCATACATCCCCTATGCATGGCATACATCCCCTATGCATGGCACAACGTCCCCTATGCGTGGCACATGTCCCCGATGCAGGACACATGTCCCCTATGCGTGGCACACATCCCCTATGCGTGGCATACATCCCCTATGCGTGGCACATGTTCCCTATGCATGGCACACATCCCCTATGCAGGGCACACATCTCCTATGCATGGCACACGTTCCCTATGTGTGGCACATGCCCCCCAGTGATAGATATCGCCCCCATGCTGCTCTATTCTTCCCCCCTCTTGCACTGATCTCCTGGTCTCCCTCCGTGCAGCTGTGATCGGGCAGAGATAATGCTGCAGAGCTCCTCCACTTCCTGGTTCTTAGTGCCGGTCATGTGATTGGCACAGCAGAGAGTGACATCATTTCTGTGTGCGATCACAGCAATAGCCGGGAGACTGGAGAGACACCGGAAGATCAGCGCTGGAGGAAGAGCCAGGAGGTAAGTATAGAGTTTATTATTTTACTAGGGCAGCAGCATGGGGGTCATATCTAACATAGGGGGGGCATGTGCCATCACAGGGGGTCTGCGGCCGCCGTTGGCCAGACCCGTGTATCCCGGCGACAGCCAGGCTGCAAATTGAATTTGCGCGCCTATTTGCATAGTCTGCGCTCATTGGTGGCCTCTGTATGGCGCGCGATTTCGGCTTCAGACAGACGCCTTAAACAATTATATAGTAGACTAGATGGTGGCCCGATTCTAACGCATCGGGTATTCTAGAATATAGAAATAGGGATTGCATGGGGAAGGCGGTGAGGGCCGAATAGGGAGGGACTTTGAGGATGGAGCGGCAGGGGGAGTACGGTGTGGCAGGGGGGAGGAGGATGGAGGAAGGAGCAGCACAGGTAGGGGGAGGACGAACTGGCGGTGGGAGGAAGGAGGATGGAGAGGCAGTGGGGAGAAGGATGGAGGACGGAGGAGGTAGCGGCAGGGTGGGGGAGAATGGAGCGGCTCAGGCAAGGGGAGGACAGAGCGTCAGGGGGAGGATGGAGCACAGAGCGGCGGGGGAGGAGAGCGGAGGACGAAGCGGTGCGGGGGGGGAGGCTGGAGCAGCACAGGCAGGGGGAGGACGGAGGATGGAGTGGCAGAGGGGAGGAAGACAAAGGAAGGAGGAGGAAGCGGTGGGGTGGGGGAGGATTAAGCGGCACAGGCAGTTGGAAGATGGAGCGGCAGGGGGAGGACGGAGCACAGACCGACAGGGGGAGGAAGACGGAGGACGAAGTGGCGGGAGGGAGGAGGACGGGAGTAGGGACTAGTAATATCAGCCCTTTTTAGGGCTGCTCCTTAGGAGTGGAGATTAGGGATAGGGACTAGGGACTAGTAGTCTATCAGCCCTTTTCAGGGCTACTTCACAGAAGCAGGTGTGGCGCCCCACCATGTAGGTGCCACAAAAGGGTACTGCACCCAGAAAAGCGGTGTATTCACCCCACTGCAATTGGAACTATGGTCACTAGGTCAAACCCTAGAGCTAACACCCACACACTAGAATAGTAGGTGGGAGGGACCCCGGGAGGAGATATAGTGGCCTCTAGGGAGAGTTAGTGAGAATGTAGTTGGAGTTGGAAGCAGGCAGTCGGCCTGGAGGGAGCAAGGAGGGTCTCCTCGACTGAGGGGCCCAAAACAGAACAGATCCCAGAGAAAGAAAGAGAGAGAAGGTACCTCAGTCACGAGCTCACTCTAAGAAGGGGATTGAGTAACAGAAGAGTTTGCCCCAAAGGAAGTAACCGGGTACCGGAGCCCGCAACTGTGAGTTCCTTCACGGCTCACAGAGAATCGATGATCGGAATATTACAGATACGGCCCCGACTCCAAGAGCCACAAGAGAGGAGATAGAAAGCAGATCCTGCAAAAAGTCAGATCCTCGTCGTCGAAGGACAAGTAAAAGGTTCACTTGACGGGTACAAGGGAGAGGAGACTAGGAAAAGCAGCAGGAGGTCAGATTATCTTTAAGAGTCAGACTTCACCGCCACTGGGAGGCAAGGAAAGAAAGGAAAAAGAAAGGAACACAAGAAGGGATCCGTCTAACGGCCAGAAATTCCATTTGCAGCATCCGTAGCATTTGCCATTATACCATCTACTGCTCTGCTGAACTGTATGACTTTGGAGAAGTTTTCAGTAAAAGTACCCGGTGAAGTGAAGTCCCGACTCTGCTGCATTCTTTCCATAAACTGTTTTCTTCACAGAATCGCTGCCCCGGCGGTCCAGTCCCGCCTGCGGGGGACTAATCCATCCAAGCCACAATACCATCGACCACCAGAGGACTGTGGTGGCGCTGGTGAGCATCACGAGACACTGCAGGTGGAGTCACAGCAACTTTGTATATAATCCCTGTAAATACCCCCTTATTCATTTGACCACCAGGGCCATGGCCTCGGGCAGCGACCCATGACATCCCAGACCCGAAACCGAGAGCCCGAAAACCGAATACCCGAGCCCTGGGTGTGTGCGTCACAGGGACTAGTTTTAATTGCAGCCGTTATCAGGGCTAGGTTACAGCAGTCTCTATTAGTTTTTGCAAGGCAGGTGTGTGGCAGGTGTGTGCAAGTCTTTCTCACAGCATCTGGCCACAGTAATATAGCTTTTTGAATCCATTAGGGCAGGCAGCGTAGCACTGCTGTGAAGAAAGCTACACCACCTGTCTTAGGCCCCTTTCACATCAGCGGTAAACGCTGAAAAAAACGCAACTGCCGCGATTACCGCATAATGGCCGCGATCGTGGCACACTTGCAGCAAGCCCCATACAGTGTCTATGAGGCTTGCGGTAAGTGTGCGGCAGGTGCGGTTTCGGCACTTGCGGCAGGTGCGGCCGCTAAAAAAACGTGGTATGCTGCGTTTTTTTTGCGGCCGTACCTGCTGCAAGTGCCGAAAACGCACTTGCCGCACCTGCTGCACACTTACCGCAAGCCCTATAGACATTGTTTGGGGCTTGCCGCAAGTGTGCTACGATCGCGCCGTTATGCGGTAATCGCGGTAGTTGCGTTTTTTTCACCGCAAATGCCGCGATAAGCGATTATTGCTGATGTGAAAGCAGCCTACATTAGGCATTTTGTTTTGCTGCAGCTAGTCCAGGCACTAGTTCGGGCTAGTAGCAGACTAGCAGTTAACCACAGTGGTGTAGTCCACTTGTGAGAGAACCTACACCTTCAGTGTAGTTGATTCTACAAATTTTTCACTGCAACAAGGAAACCTGTCATTTTTTGCTTAAAAGCAGTGTTCACTAAACCTTTACTGTAGGCCACATTTAATACAGCCAAATACACCTTCAGTGTAGTTCATTCTACAACTTTTTTACTGCAACAAGCTAACCTGTCAGTTTTTGCTTAAAAGCAGTGTTCACTAAACCTTTACTGTAGGCCACGTTTAATACAACCAAATACACCTTGAGTGTAGTTCATTCTAATAATTTTTTACTGGTACAAGCAAACATTTTTTGTGCCTAGTACCACTGTCTGGCCAATCAGCTGTGCTCGATTTCCATCACAATATTTTTTGCCAATAACTGCAGAGTTGCCAATTTGTTCACATACAAAGTGAGTGGCAAAAGGCCTGCTGCTGGTGGAAGGGGGAAAACAGTTTGTGTCCGTGAGGTACGTGGGAAAGCAAGAGTAACATCTGCTGGAGAAAGAGTATCTTCCAGCCAAAGTAAGATGTCTACTTCTTTCCTTGGAAATTCTGAAATGATCCCTTTTGTACAGACACGACTCAGACGACGATCAATACCAATTCTAGATGAGGCACAAAAAGAGCAGGCGCTTGAATGGATAGCAAGTTGTGAGGTAGCGCCCGGGGAACCCACTTGCATAACGACACCAAACACGTGCTTATAAGTTTGTAAATGACTACCCATTTATTGCTCACATGTAATGTATAACCCGGGCAGTACATTAAACATTGGACATCAGCATGACATATAATACATTACATTACACAGTACATTACTCATATTATTACACATATACAACTACAGAAACCCGGGACCTGTAACCACCTCTCTTTCCCCATTGGAGCAATAACAACCGCTCCCATGGTGGCTATGGCCTCTGGCCTATCTACACGTTCCACATACATTTAACAGTACATAAGTTACCATATATATCAACGGGCCCTGTGGGACCCAATGGCAAACCAGCCGCCTGACCTTCTTTCCCCAGCTCCACACTACTCCGGCATACAGGCACCAGCCTGACCGGGTTCTTACACATTGTAGATCCATCATATAAGCATCCATGGATCACACACGTACCTTCACACGCTCACAGCCCATCATATAAACATCCATGGACTGTGGCTCCTCTGGGTTCAGAACAGGGATTGAGCATCCTGAGTGCCGGGTGCGCCAAGCATCCCCAAGGGGCTCCTTCCTGGACGTATCTCGCCACACGTCCAGATCAGAGTCCACCAGGTTCAACTACGGTTTCCCCACTCTAGGAGCCCTTCTAACCCCTGCTACAGACCTCCAGTACATACACTTTAACGGGTTCCTTCACTGACTGTTTTAGTCAGACCCAATGGCGGCTATGCCCGCCTGGCACAATTCATACGTCTGCCTCCCGTAGGGCTACATACATTTCGGTTCAATGGGTCCCTTCACTGACTGTTTTAATCGGACCCAATGGCGGCTATGCCCGCCTGGCACAATTCATATATTTGCCTCCCGTAGGGCTACATACATTCACGTTCATCGGATCCCTTCACTATTTTAGTCGGACCCGATGGCGGCTATGCCCGCCTGGCACAATTCATACATCTGCCTCCCAAAGGGCTACATTCACTCGCTGGGTCTTTTACAAAAGCCATAAAATACTCATACAGTTCAACAGGTTTCTCACTGCTACTTTAGTCGAACCTAATGGCGGCTATGCCCGCCTGGCATATTTTACACACAGGGTGCACAGTTCACACTAGCATATGGGAACTGCCTTCTTACCGGGCACAGATCCCGGTCTCGCTACCTGGGTCACGGGTACCCAAGGGGCTCCTTCCCGGACGCATCTCGCCACATGTCTGGACCAGCATCCACCTGGGTCAGCCACGGGTTCCCCACTCCAGGTGCTGTAACAACCCAGGTCCTGGCTACCGGTATGGAGCTAGCACACTCCCTTCATGTCCACACACCACAGAGCTCTGGACTGCTCTGCACTCAGCCTCCCTCAGTCTGAGACTCAAACACACACAGACTGGATCTCTGACTGTCTGGCTGGTGATCAGGCTCTCACTCAATCAGCTGGCAGGCTCTTTATCGTGCCTGCTACGCCCACACTGATACATCCCTCTGGGCTGCTATTACTCAGCACACACCCACCTGGGCTGCTACCAATTATGACACACGGTTCCCATACAGCCGCTCATCAGGCTCCTCTATGTGTCAGATCTACATCACTCACTCTCTGATTTAACTCCTTGTGTTCCGGATAGGTTCACACAGCGTCATCACAGTAAAACCGGCCAGTGTGGACAGGATCATACCCTGATCCTGCATGTGACGCGCCCTGGCCATGGGGACCATGCAGGCGGTACCTCACAAAGTGCTTCAGCAAGTGGGCTCTCCTCCACCTCAACTTCTTCTTCACAAATACACCAGTCCTCAGAGGTGTCACCACAATCCCATTTGCTTCCGCACAGCTCCCAAGTGTCGAGCCACCCATCTGAGTACGGGGTAAGACAGATGGTTGACTATGCATCGCTCTTCACTCATACTATAGCATGGAAATCAGAGGTCTGCTCAAAAGCTTTTGTGAGTCAAGACGAGGTAATGATCTGCACTGATGCCCAGAAGCTTTTGGAGTCGGATCCAGGCTCAGATAAAGAAGGTTCTGAGCAAGCATAATTTAGAACCTCATTCATAAAGTGTCAATTGCACCTTGGAGATCTTGTGAGCCCTTCCGCATACGACTCCTCCTGTACATCCTCCCCCTCCTCTAGTGCTACCAACTGACTCCGAATACTGTTTAAAGTGTGCTCCAGCATGTAAATGATGGGAATAGTCATGCTGATAATGGCATAAAAATCACTAAACATCTTCGTCGACATTTCAATACTGTACAGAATGGTGCATAGGTCATTCATTTCAGACCCCTCCAGCAGTATGATTTGCCCCACCTCTGGATCTCGTAGGCCCAGGTTATACGTCATGACGAATTGCACCAGGGCTTGTTGGTGCTGCCACAGTTGCTGAAACATGTGCAGAGTTGAATTCCATCGTGTCGGCACATCACATTTCAGCCGGTGAACTGGCAGGCCGAACGACTTCTGTAGAGATGCAAGGCGTTGACCTACAGGATGCGAACGGCAGAAGTGAGCACACAGCGACCGTGCCCTCTGCTGAAGACCATCCAGGGACAACCAGGTTTAAGATGTGAGCCATGCAAGGCATGTGTGTCACATTGCCCCGGCGGAGGGCAGCACCCAGCATTGCAGCATTGTCGCACACGGCCTTCCCTGGCTGCAGGTTCAGGGGACACAAGCATTGATGAAACTCGGTCTTCACAGCAGACCACATCTCCTCAGCTGTGTGACTCACATTTCCCATACATTTCAAGGTAAGGACCGCCTGATGCCGTTAAGCCCTGCTGCCATCATAGTAAGGAGGTGTGCAGGATTCCTTGTACGCAGTTAGAACGCTGGTGTCATTACCAGACAGGTTTTGGGTGCAAGTGGAGGACCGAGACGAGGTTGAGGAGGCAGAAGCAGTGGAAGAACTTCTACATACAGAGGATTGTGAAAAGAAAAATAGGGAGGGGGACAAGAGGCGCAATAGTGCCCTATCACTAGTGACACTTGTGTATGCTGGTGGTGCTATGAAGCTGCTCACCTGGTCCAGTTGTGATCCCCACAACTGGTTTGAAGGCGTTTTGGAATCTGTGTTCCAGCTGCTGCAGGACCTCCACCGACCACTGGATAGTGGTTTGAATCCAAGACAATGATGGGAGTGCTGGTGTGTCACGGTCCGCGCTGCTGTGGTATGGATAAACTCACCAAAGAGCCAAGATAGTTATCATCCTTTATTTCCTCCTCTCTCCTACGTGTTTCAGCGCCACACCCGGCGCCTTCCTCAGGGACAGGGACTGAGGAAGGCGCCGGGTGTGGCGCTGAAACGAGTAGGAGAGAGGAGGAAATAAAGGATGATAACCATCTTGGCTCTTTGGTGAGTTTATCCATACCACAGCAGCGCGGACCGTGACACACCAGCACTCCCATCATTGTCTTACATACAGAGGATTGACGCACAACTCGTGGGGATAGCTAGACTTGGACAGTAGCCCCTTCTCCTGCTGTCTTCATAGTTACCCAGATTTTTTGGCCGCTACTTACATTTTGGTGACAAATCTTACAGATAACATGGGGAGACTAAAGTCTTGTGGATTTTGGAATGTGCTGCACGAAAGTCACCTCACCAACCATCTTCAGCTTGCAACTGTGGGGCAATTGATGCCACTGAAGTGGTGTCTGGGCCCGAATTTTGGGGAAAAATGGAGACTCTTGTTGTAGTCCCCTAAATGTGACACAATGCTCAGTGTGTGCACGAGGCCTTCCAGATGCTGCGTTAAAAACTGCACCAAACACTCATCGCCTGCGCAAGGCCTTCCAGATACTGAGATAAAATGCACCAAATTATCATCATCTGCACATGGCCTTTTAGATACTGAAGTGAAACATACCAAATAATCATCATCTGCAAATGGCCTTACAGGTACTGAAGTTAAACGCACCAAATAATCATCATCTGCAAATGGCCTTACAGATACTGAAGTGAAACGTACCAAATAATCATCATCTGCAAATGGCCTTACAGATACTGAAGTAAAACGCACCAAATAATCATCATCTGCACATGACCTTACAGATACTGAAGTGAAACGCACCAAATAATCATCATCTGCACATAGCCTTACAGGTACTGAAGTGAAACGCACCAAATAATCATCATCTGCACGTGGCCTTACAGATACTAAAGTGAAATGCACCAAATAATCATCATCTGCACATGGCCTTACAGATACTGAAGTTAAACGCACCAAATAATCATCATCTGCACATGGCCTTACAGATACTGAAGTGAAATGCACCAAATAGTCATCTTCTTGACGTGGCCTTACAGATACTGAAGTAAAACTCACCAAATAACCATCATCTGCAAATGGCCTTACAGATACTGAAGTTAAACGCACCAAATAATCATCATCTGCACATGGCCTTACAGATAATGAAGTAAAACACACCAAATACTCATCATCTGCACATGGCCTTACAGATACAGAATTAAAACAAACCAAATAATCATCATCTGCACATGACCTTACAGATACTGAAGTAAAATGAACCAAATAATCATCATCTGCACATGGCCTTACAGATACTGAAGTGAAATGCACCAAATAGTCATCTTCTTGACGTGGCCTTACAGATACTGAAGTAAAACTCACCAAATAACCATCATCTGCACATGGCCTTACAGATACTGAAGTTAAACGCACCAAATAATCATCATCTGCACATGGCCTTACAGATAATGAAGTAAAACACACCAAATACTCATCATCTGCACATGGCCTTACAGATAAAGAATTAAAACACACCAAATAATCATCATCTGCACATGACCTTACAGATACTGAAGAATAACAATGCACCAAATAATCCCAAAACATTCTGCACATGGCCTTACAGATACTGAAGTGAAATGCACCAAATACCATCTCTTTACGTGGCCTTACAGATACTGAAGTAAAACTCACCATATAACCATCATCTGCACATGGCCTTACAGATACTGAAGTGAAACCACCAAATAATCATCATCTGCACATGGCCTTACAGATAATGAAGTAAAACACACCAAATAATCATCATCTGCACATGGCCTTACAGATACTGAAGTAAAACGCACCAAATAATCATCATCTGCACATGGCCTTACAGATACTGAAGTAAACGCACCAAATAATCATCATCTGCACATGGCCTTACAGATACTGAAGTGAAATGCACCAAATATCATCTTCTTGTGTGGCCTTACAGATACTGAAGTAAAACTCAACAACTATTCATCGTGTGCATGATGCCTTACAACTACTGGAGTAAAAACTGATTTTGGAAGGCATACATCCTATATCTGTGTCTCCTCCCCTTTTACTCATCTATCTCTTTTCTTTTCACATTTTTATTGTACTTTTCACTTTTCCATATGTTTGTTGTATCTTCTGAGTAGTTTGTCACCTTTTGAACACTTTAGAAGGTGTTTCTATGTGTTTGTATGTGTTTGTGTTTGGCTGCCATTGTTTTCAATGGGATTCTATGGTGTTTGACGAACATTCGACGAACAGACGCCCAATTCGGCGAACCGAATCGAATTGGAACACTAGGATGGTGGCTCATCTCTAGTCAGCAGAACATCAGAGCTGTATAAAAGAGACCTGGATAATTGGCTCGTTTTAAATGGTACACCAGCTGTAGACTACGGGACTGCAAGCCTGCAAATTGCATGCATGAGGTCATGTGACCACCCGCTCATACTGACAATATTGGGGAATTGTGACACCATGCACATTCATCAGACTGCAGTCCCCAGAATGGACAGCTCCTTTAAATATAATAGTAAGTTTTATATTTTACTATTTTTAACCCATTACTTGCCAAATTAGCAATTTTCCTTTTTGAAAATTGGTGTATGAAAGCTCTCTGGGTGGAAGAATATTCAATTAAAAATGACAATGACATGATTTCCTGTTTTGAAAACATTCATTTCACAAACGCAACACAAAAAATTGGGCCTAATTATAAAATCTTAGGGCTGCTTTACACACACAGATATCTGTGACCAACTTCTGAACAACTTACTGGTTGCAGTGAAATCATGGACACATTGCTCCATTTTGTGGCTGTGTACAAATGGAGCAATGTGTCCATGATTTCACTGCAACCAGAGATCTGTTCAGAAGTTGGACACAGATATCTGTGTGTGTAAAGTGGCCTTTAGTGGCTAGAAGATTAGGCGTCCCAAAAAAAGGACATTGGTAGATAATGGGTTAATACATTTACGGATAATTTGCTTTAACTAAATAACTCTGATATACTATAGTTCACACTGCAAGGTATATTCCCAAATCCCTTCATCACTCAATGCACTTTCTTCAAAGCTTGCCTTACTGGAATGTGGTGTCTTATGGAATAGTATAGTCTCTTGTGGGCCACTATCAGTCAACTGCACAGACCCACCACGCAGTTTCTTTCGAAGGTCAGAGATGTTGGGTGAAAATGAATATGCCGTTTGGATAAATCCATGGAGATCGCCTGTAAAAATAAAACCATAATTTCTGACAATTCTTTGAGCAGAGTATTTACATTAAATCCTCCTTAAGTGCATACTGCATGTTGCTTTTGTGATCTGAGAGCTGAATGCCTTTCATTATGTCTGCCAGAATAGCATTAGAAATGATCCCCAATGAATATATAAAAAAATCTGTAATCATGATTTAGCAAATGTTGAAAAACAAGGCTATCATTAATCTTTTACTTATGAATCAAATTTTCTTGGCAGGTTTTTGTTAAGCAAATGTTTTACAAACATGTGCTGCATTTGTCACAGATGCACATTCTGCACTCATTAATCATCCAAACCATGATGGAATTTATTGGAAAATGTAAATATACCCTGGCAACAGGACCAATTACTGTGGGAGAATTCCCAGATTCAAAATCTGTGTTTTTCCTTTTCTAAAATACATGTACTCTTATACCCTGCCAAATAGGTAGATTAGCCCAAAGAGGTTCTCCAGTCAAAACAACCCTATTCATTAATGGACAGCACAGAGATCTATGTCTCAGGCTAGGGTCACATTTGCGGTAGCAAATGCAGATCCTGATCCGTTTTGAGCTGTAAAAATGCTCATAACCGATCAGGATCCGCAGCCCGTAGGAGCCCATTATAAATACGGATTGCACTACATGCAATCCGGTTACCCTATTCCGGTTATCCTGCCTGCGGTAAAAATCATGCAGGCAACGGTTTTCGCACAGTTTTCTAATCCGATTCCGGATTTCAATTGTAAACTGCAAATGTGAGTGGAGCCGGGTACGGTAATGATTCCGGTAGTCCATTGAAAAAATTAGACAAAACCGGATTCGCCCGGGACAATCCTATTTCAACAGATTTAATTCCTGGACAACAAAAACCATGCTGGGTAGTCGGGCAACATTTCTATTACCGCAATGTCTCCTGCATCCAACACCCACATTGCACATTATGGGCAATCCGTTACCGGATGCGGGTTTCCGAACACATTTGTATCAAAATTGTCTGAAGGCACTTGTAATTACCGCATCTGGATCTGGATGCGGTAACCGCATTTTGCCTTCCAAGTGTGACCTTAGCCTTATCTACGGCATTTATAACTTCTAGAGCAAACAAGGTCTCATCATCACCATCATCATCATCACAAGCAGCAGAGAGTTCTCTTCTGTAACAGCAGTTAGACTATATAATTAAAGGAAGAAATGCTGGTATGTGAGAATCCATAAAATATTTCTACTATATTTATAATGCATTTGAAGGAGTGATACCTCCAGACACTATCCAATACCAACATTCCACAGCTGATGTATTTCGGGCAAACATGGTCCTTGGTTGTAGCAGGCCTGAAGCGGTGGATCGTTGGTGAGGGATTGTATCTGGAGCTATCCCTAACTTTAATGTGTTATAAATAAAACATGACTACTTGATGCATTATTGGATGTTTATGTCTTTTATGATGCATTTAAGCTCAAGACTGAGTGTATTGCAACAAAAGATTGTGTGGTTAAGCTAATTTTCTTTGTTTGGACTAGTATTTAGACTATGCAACTCTCTTTATAGAGTATATTGTTAATTATTCATAGCTTATTCATTATTCTTTTTAAAACCACAACATTTAGATGCCTAAATGACCTTTATAGGGTTCTCCAAGTATTTTTTTTAAAAAGCGGGCAGAGTTATAAGATAAATAAATAAAAATTAATCATCTCTTGAATGCCCTGCGGCTAATACACCAATTCTCCTATAATCACAGCTACCAAAGTGACTGCTGAGGCCCATGATTTGTTGCAGCATGCCAGTGCGGCTTGAAGCAAACGAGAGCGCGGTGTAATACGTCACCCGCGCCGGAAATGACGCGATTCGCGTCACACAGCCCCACTGCAGCACGCTGACGCATGACAGAGCGGAGGCGGCGCTTTGAATCAGAGATAAGATCACGCCTATTGAGGCTTGTTGTCATGAAGAGGAGAGCCTGCCTGGGGACTATGCATACAATAGTCACTAATTATAATCACTAATGATGTACTGTAATAACGTTATCTTCATTCTCAGTAGATGCTTTTAGAGCTAAAAGGAGTGTAGGTAATGTTTAAAATGCTCTAGGGACAGCTTTAATACTTTAGAGTGTTTTGGGTGACAGGATCCCTTTAAAGGCCGGTTTCACATCACGATTTGTGGCTGTCCGTGGGGATCCGAGTCTCAGCAGGATCCCCACGGACAGCCACGGATCCACACGGATCCCTGCACTAGGATGGCAAATAGCCATCCGATCCGAGTCTATGTAGGATCCGTGTGGATCCTGTTCTCCCTGCCTGTCCCTGCTTCTTCTCTATTTGTCCCTGTCATTCCTTGACTGTCCCTATCTGTCCCTATCTGTCCCTCTTCTATCTGTGCTCTCCCTCTCCTCTATCCTCCCCTTCGTCCTCTCCTCTGTCCTCTCCCCTCCGGTATGTGAAAAAAAAAAATCCTCCCAGAGGATACTTTACCTTCCGCCGGCTCCATGCGACAGTCTCCTGATCTTCTGGTGGCTGCAAGGACCTCTCGTGATGTCACAGAGCCGGTCACCTGATGTGTCAGGTGACAAACTCTGTGACATCACCACAAGCTCTTCAGCCACCAGAAGGGGACTGTCACATCCCCGCAGCCGGCGGAAGGTAAAGTATCCTCTGGGAAGATTTTTTTTTGTTTCACATACTGGAGGGGAGAGGACAGGGGGGAGGACGAGGGGGAGCATAGAGGAGAGCAGAAATAGAAGAGGGACAGGCAGGGACAGACAGGGAGTGACAGGGACAGACAGGGTTAATTATGTACTGTGCACTGCCTCTGGGCATGCCCAGTACATAAGCACGTAGCTGAATTCGGATCCGAGTTCAATTCGGATCCGATGTCAATAGGTTCCCATGTCATCGGGGCTCGGATCGGCTCGGATCCGAGACTGTCAGATTTCATTCTCGGACACAAAAACTTAGCAGGCTGCGTTTTTGTGTCCGTGCTGAAATTGGACAGGATCGGATGGTGCCAAAATCGGATGGCAAAAGGCACACATCCGATCCGAGCCCCATAGGGATACACTCGGATCCAAAATCGGATCCCATGTATCTGTTTTGAAACAGATACACTCGGAAGCTCCAAAATCGTGATGTGAAACTGGCCTAAGGATACCACGCATATCCAAAATACCTCAGATTGGAATTGCTCTTTTTAATGTGCATTTTGTCTATACTTTTAATGGAATAAAGGTACGCCACAGCTTTTCATGAATATGTGAGGCAGACTTTGGTGGAGCTGCTTTTGAGATATTAAGGTTCATCAAGGAAGAAGAAAAAGAAGCTAGGAAGGTACAAACTATAAGGACATTGTAGGGCAAGTCCAGCCCACTCTTTATATTTAGTGTTAGGCCCTGAAATACTTGGACGATGACACACGTTTTTGCATTTTAGCTGTCTACCAAAATATATTTAAGATACAGGCATAGAATGATTATAGGTTTAATTTGCAGACACTCAGTTTTAATTTGAGGGTGTTCGCAACCTGAGGGGAGTAAGGGATTAGAAATTACAGCTCGTTATATAAAAGGTCTCGAATTGATTCTAGGTCTGGCATTTTAATAATGGAAGCTCTTGCTGTGAACCCACAATATATGGTCAAAAAGCTCTAAATGGAAGAGAAACAGACCATCATTAGACTGACAAAAAAGACGAAATTCATCAGAGATAGCAGAAATGTTAGGAGTGGCCAAGATAATAGGTTGGTACATTCTACGAAAAAAAGAGCACACTATTGAGCTTGGAAACTCAAAAAGGCCTTGATGTCCACAGAGGACAACAGTGGTGGATGATAACAGAATCCTTTCCATGGGAAAGAAATCCCCCTTCACAACATCGACCTAAGTGAAGAACCCTCTCCAGGAAGTAGGGGTTTTAGAATCCAAGTCAATCATAGAGGGAAAGCTTCATAAGAGCACATACAGAGGGTTCACCACAAGGTGAAAACCATTAATCAGCCTTTAAAATAGAAAGGGCAGATCAGTCTTTGCCAACAAAGATGGACAGAGGAAAATAAAATCAACCTATACTCAAAATGATGGGAAGAGGAAAGTTTGTACAAGGCTGGCTTGCGCTCAGAGTTACAATGGAATTACTTAGATCAAAGCATATACATGAGTTTGAATGACCCAGTTAAAGTCCAGACCTAAATCCCATTGAAAATCTGTTTTAAGACATGAAAATTGCTGTTCACGAATAGTCCCCATCCAAACTCACTGTGTTAAAGCTATTTTGCAAAGACGTTGTATTATAATTTTTGTTTTTACAGCAGAGCTAGTTTTTATTTATTGAGTTGCTGCGACAAGCCTTAGGGTGTAACCGCGTGTGTTCCACCTTTGGGGTGTATTACATGTATTCTATAGATGGTAGGCTCTGGGCTAACTCTATAGGCTTATGGCTTTCTTATGCTTGTACTATTGTAGAGTCATGGCCCAAAGTTTTGAGAATGACACCAAAATTATATTTTCACATGATCGCTGCCCTCTGGTTTTTATTTGTGTTTGTCTGATGTTTATATCACATACAGAAATATAATTGCAATCATATTATGAGTACCAAAAGATTATATTGACAGTTACAATGAGTTAACCCGAAGTGGGTTGCGAAACAGCTGTAGGGGAGGAGGAACCACAGACGCTGACGATACACACAGCCAGGTATGAACCTTGCCTGCAGGGATAACCTTTAAAATAGGAAATAGAGTGGTAGTTAGTATAATGGATGAATAATGGGATGGACAGTTAATACATGGTTATTGGGTGATTTGTAACATGATCACAGAAACAGTATAATTCAATGTGCTATGTTATGTGATCTGGATCATCTGTAGATAAACTACCATTCTCCCTGTTATATACCGTTATGTATGTTGGTAAAATTATTTCTGATATCATACATAGTTTGACAATGGATGTAAAACTATGATGCTGTAAATTATTTGGTCAGTCTCTGATGTGTCTCTCCGGGGGGAATGCTCTGTTTTTTAATATTTTTTATGTCGATTTAATAAAGGATAATTAAATTAATTATCTATAGTAAGAATCTTTCTTGTGATTTTGGATAAGTACCTGATCTGGTTGTGGATTACCGTAGTTTAATGGGAATGCAATTTTTTTTAAAAAAAGGGAACTGTTTTTTAAATCTATAATACCGGTAAGTGTATTAATAATTGGGGTTATTCTAGGCTCGATAAATTAGAGTGTCTACAAGATTTGTGTTTAAAACTTTTACTAAGAGTATAAAAATAATAAAATTTATATAAAACATTAATGTAAAACAATAATAGTCTTAATGATTAAACAGATATGGTTCCTTTGAACAAATAGTGGTATGTGCCCTTGGTGGTGGCTCGTATCTTTTTGTGAAGGGAGTGTCTTCTCTGCTCTGGATGTTTCTGCGTAGTAGGTCTGAAATGGGAAATTATAGTGGTTACTAGATGGTGGCCCGATTCTAACGTATCGGGTATTCTAGAATATGTACCGTATATACTCGTGTATAAGCCGAGTTTTTCAGCCCAAAAATTGGGCTGAAAAGTCCCCCCCTCGCTTATACACGGGTCAATACGGTAATCCATGTTGGGAGGGGGTGCGGGGGCGCTGCATCTTCCTTCTTTCCTCCGCCCCGGCAGTGATGTCAGCGCAGCCGCCTGTGATTGGCTAGCACCCGTGATCACATGTCACGGTGCTACCAATCACAGCGCGGCCTGGTCTGACATCACTGGCGGGGCGGAGGGAAGAAGGAAGATGGCAGCCCCAGCACGATGATGGAACCAAAGCAGGAGGAACCACAAGGCACAGCAGACCGGTGAACGGAGCACGGAGGACACCGGAAGGCACTGCAGAACGGGTGACAAGTAGGAAGCTGTGTGTATATATGTGTATAATGGTGGTGTGTGTGTATATGTGTGTATATGGGTATGTGTATGTAAGTAGCTGGCTGCCAATATAAGCCATACCACTGGGGCTGCTGTATATATCTCTGGGGCTGCTGTATACTACCACTGGGGCTGTATATACTTCTGGGGCTGCTGGATACTACCACTGGGGCTGTATATACCTCTTGGGCTACTGTATACTACCACTGGGGCTGTATATACCTCTGGGGCTGCTGATACTACCACTGGGGCTGTATATACCACTGGGGCTGCTGTATACTACCACTGGGGCTGTATATACTTCTAGGGCTGCTGTATACTACCACTGGGGCTGTATATACTTCTGGGGCTGCTGTATACTACCACTGGGGCTGTATATACTTCTGGGGCTGCTGGATACTACCACTGGGGCTGTATATACCTCTGGGGCTACTGTATACTACCACTGGGGCTGTATATACCCTGGGGCTGCTGATACTACCACTGGGGCTGTATATACCACTGGGGCTGCTGTATACTACCACTGGGGCTGTATATACTTCTGGGGCTGCTGTATACTACCACTGGGGCTGTATATACTTCTGGGCTGCTGTATACTACCACTGGGGCTGTATATACTTCTGGGGCTGCTGGATACTACCACTGGGGCTGTATATACTTCTGGGGCTGCTGGATACTACCACTGGGGCTGTATATACCACTGGGGCTACTGTATACTACCACTGGGGCTGTATATACCTCTGGGGCTGCTGGATACTACCACTGGGGCTGTATATACCACTGGGGAGGCTGCTGTATACCACACTGCTGGGGACTGTATACCTGTGCTGGGGTCCACCCTCGGCTTATACACGAGTCAATAGTTTTCCCAGATTTTGGGGGCAAAAGTAGGGGGTCGGCTTATGCACGGGTCGGCTTATACACGAGTATATACGGGTATGTAGTTTATTTATGAAGATTTAAGAATAATGCAATGAATACATATCTATCTATCATCTACCTATGTGCCTATCGTCTATGTATGCTATATTTATTTATCATCTCTCTATGCATTTTGGATGAGACATGAGCGTTAAGTATCGGTGACGTCATACTGACTGACAGCCTTGTAGACAGTGAAGAGAAGTTCGTCACACTGACTCACAGCCTTATAGACAGGAGTGAAGTTCATCACACTGACTGACAACCTTGTAGACAGGAGTGAAGTTTGTCACACTGACTGACAGCCTTGTAGACAGGAGTAAAGTTCGTGACAATGACTGACAGCCTTACAGACAGGAGAGCAGTTCGTCACACTGACCGACAACCTTGTAGACAGGATTGAACTCCGTCACACTGACTGACAGCCTTGTAGACGGGAGTGAAGTTTGTCACAATGACCGACAGCCTTGCACACAGGAGAGAACTGCGTCACACTGACTGACAGCCTCGTAGATAGGAGTAAAGTTGGTGACACTGACTGACAGCCTTATAGACAGGAGTGAACTGTGTCACACTGACTGACAGCGTTGTAGACAGGTGTAAAGTTTGTGACACTGACTGTCAGCCTTATAGACAGGAGTGAAGTTTGTGACACTGACTGACAGGCTTGTAGACAGGAATGAAGTTCGTCACACTGACTGACAGACCTTCTAGACAGGAGAGAAGTTCGTCACACTGACTGACAGCCTTGTAGACAGGATTGAACTGCTTCACACTAACCGACAGCCTTGTAAGCAGGAGTGAACTGCGTCACACTATGACGCAGCATTCATTTTGCGCACCAAGCCGCCCGCCGCGTCTCTCATTGGTCGCCGTAGTGACCAATGAGAGAAGCGGAATTCAAACCGTGCGCCAAGCCGAGCTACTTCTCTGATTGGTCACCGCAGCGACCAATCAGCGAAGCGGCGTGGCTTGACGGGTGGTTTGAATGCCGCGTCTCTCAGTAGCGACCAATCAGCGGCACGGGATTCATATTTCCTGCCATTCCGCACCGCTTCGCTGATTGGTCGCTGCGGCCGTGGCGACCAATCAGAGAAGTAGCTCGGCTTGGCGCAAGGTTTGAATTCCGCATCTCTCATTGGTCGCTACGTGACCAATGAGAGACGCGGCTTGCGGCTTGGCGCTCGATTTGAATGCTGCGTCATAGTGTGACGCAGTTCGCTCCTGTTTACAAGGCTACCAATGAGAGACGCGGCATTCAAACCGCGCGCAAGCGCGCTGCTTCTCTGATTGGTCGGCGCAGCCGCAGCGACCAATTGGCAAAGCGGCGCGGCTTGGCGGGAAATATGAATCCCGCCAAGCTGAGCCGCTTCACTGATTGGTCGCTGCAGCCGCGCCAACCAATCAGAGAAGAAGCGCGGCTTGGCGCGCCGTTTGAATCCCGCTCGGGTACTACCGCAGCGAGCAGACGGGAGACGACCTCGGACCTCTATGAGGCAGGTAGCCGTGGCTCGGCTACTGGCGCGTGGTTTTAATGCTGCGTCTCTCATTGGTCGCCGCGTTGACAATGAGAGACGCAGCGCGCGGCTTGACACATGGTTTGAATGCCGCGGCGACCAATGATAGACACAGCATTCAAACTGCGCACCAAGCCGCACTACTTCTCTTATTGGTCGGCACAGCCGCACCGACCAATCAGCAAAGCGGCGCGGCGGGATATATGAATCCCGCGCAGCTGATTGGTCGCTGCTGAGAGCAGCGACCAATCAGTGCCGCGGGACTCATATTTCCCACCAAGCCGCTCTGCGCCGCTTCGCTGATTTATCGCTGCGGCCGTGCTGACCAATCAAAGAAGTAGCGCAGCTTGGCGTGTGGTTTAAATCCCGCTCGGGTACTACCACAGCGAGCAGCCGTGAGATGAATCTATCTAGCTAGCCACGGCGACCAATGAGCGTAGCGTATGCAAAACAGCCCCTGCGTGGAGGTCCGCGGCAAGCTATCCAGGAGATTACCGGCTGACGCCGGTCATCTCCTGGCTGGCTCGCCGCGGACCTCCGTGAGGCAGGTAGCCACGGCTAAGCTACTGCTGCACAGAGGTCAGTGGCTCGCCAGCCGTGAGATGACCAGCTGACGCCGGTCATCTCCAGGATGGCTCGCCGCAGACCTCCACGCACGGCTGTTTTGGATACGCTACACTCATTGGTCGCCGAGGCTAGCAGATAGATTCAAACATGCTACACTTGCCTTCAAATCAGCCCTCACATCTGCTAAACAGACCTACTTCACAAACCAAATGCGTGGGGCTTCGCCGCATTTTTCTTTGCCAGCCAGGTACAACTAGGCAGCTGGGAGCTGCCATCCACCCCCAACTACCTAGGTGTACCTGGCTGGCAAGAAAAAAAACGGCGTGGGGCTTCGCCGCATTTTTCTTTGCCAGCCAGGTACAACTAGGCAGCTGGGAGCTGCCATCCACCCCCAACTACCTAGGTGTACCTGGCTGGCAAGAAAAAAAAACGGCGTGGGGCTTCGCCGCATTTTTCTTTGCCAGCCAGGTACAACTAGGCAGCTGAGGGCTGGAATCCCCAGCGTAGGGAGGCCCAAGCGTTCTGGGCCACCCCCGCTGAGAATTGCAGCTCGCAGCCACCCCAGAAAATTGCGCATTTATAGAAGCGCAATATTCTGGAGCTGTACCCAGCTCTTCCAGCTGCCCTGTGGCGGTGGCAGACTGGGTAATAAGGGGTTAATGCCACCTTTCTTTTAGCAGCTGGCACTAAGCCCGAGATTTATAATGTCGTGCCAATGCTAGACACGGCCATTATGAATCTCTATTTAGTAGTAAAGAAGACACAACACCGAGAAAATTTTTTTATTACAACAAAAAACACAAACACGTATTTTGACTCCATCTTTATTACTCCCACATACCCATCCAGGATCCTGGTAGA